>CAUYSK010103953.1:0-31744 GCA_963575035.1 Avahi laniger | reverse complement strand
CGAATTTTGAGGGGACACAAATATTCAGACCATGGCAGATTGGCAGGTAGAACTGTCTGGCATCACTGCCCCAGGCTCCGAAATGTCAGGTGCTTTTCCTTCTCTTCAGCCCCCTCACTCCCCATGTAGATCCCCGTGGGGTTCAGTCAGCCCCTCAGTTCACATCCGCTTTCCTCACCCCTGCACAGGTGATCAGAGCCACCTAGCAGACACCCTAGAGCAGGGGCCTGAGGTCATTAACATCAATCTCCTCTACTTCCCACTCTCTGCCTTCCAAGCATGTGGTGGGATAACACTTCCTTGCCCTCTTGCGACTGGATGGGGTCACCTAACCAATGAGGTATGAGAAGTGACATTTGTCACTTCAGACTGGAGCATATAATTGCCAGATGGACACCTCTTTCTCTCTGACAGCCTTTGAGATGGCAGCTGCTCTGTCACCCTGGGTCCTGGAGTGAGGAGACGTAAAGACCCCTGCCAGCCCTCAACGGATATGTGCTGCACGTGAGAGACACTTTGTGTTAGGAGCCACTAAGCTGTCAGGGCTGCTGCTGCAGCCTGACTTGGCTTACCCCAACTAGCACAAATCTCCAAAAAGCAAAACCAAGATGGAGCTCAGACCCTGCATGAAGGACCTTCTGTCTCTAGAGACCAAATGCCCAAAATGGTTATCTTTGGTGTCTGGGCTCCAACAGGGACTGGGGATGGCATTGAGTTGGCCCTTAGATGGCACATCTGGGAGAAATCTCAAAGATAATACATCCAAACTCTCCCCTGGCCAAATGTGGAGACTGAGACTCAGAGAGGGCAGGGACCTGACAGCATGCTCTGGCACAAGCTGGCACAGACCTGTGACAGAATCCACTTAGGGCCAGATTTTTATTGGCACTCACGACTCTCATTTGACAGACAGGAAGGCTGAGGCCTGCGGAGTCAAAGGCTGACCCCGCCATTCAGGGCTCTTCCACATGCACCCCGTCTCTCACAGACAATGTCCTCAGGCTGCTGCTCACAGAATCAGGCAGCATCATGGTCTGGCCTGGGGACCCCTTAGCATACCTTGGCACAGGTGGCTAAGACTGCTTATTGCTTACCCGATATCCATGCTCGCCCTCTTCCTTAGTAACAGAACCTCAATGGTCCCTGGCAACGTGCCCAGCCAACAGACCATTTCCCAGCCTCCCATGCAGCTCTATGTGGCCATGCAATGAAATTCTCGCCACCTATGTTGAAGTCTAAGTAGGACTTCTTTGTAGGCATCCTGTAGGCTCAGCTGTGCATGGTGGAGACTCCTACAACCCAGCCGGCTCTGTTCAAGGCCTGGCTTCAGCACTCTTGGGCTGTTTGGCCTTGGGTAAGATGCTTCACTCTGAATCTGGGGACTGCTGTGAACAGATGAGATCAGCTTATGCCCAGTGTCCAGCAGAACACCTGGAGAGCAGGAGCTCGGCAATGGTGCTCTTCCTGTTACTGGCACTCAGCAGCAGGGATGCAGCCGCAGCACCACCCAGATTCCAGAAAGAGAGAAGGACGGCACAGCTGCTCCTCACTGCGTAGCCACCTTTCTCCCTTCTTCCGGGAAGGGCACCTCCCTTTTCACTGCAACCAGATGATTTGTGTTTCTGTAACTTGGAGTTATGAGGAAGTAGGAAACTAACATGATTGAATGCCAGCTGCGTCCTAGGTTCTTTACATGATTAACGTATTTATTCCTCAGGGTAAGCCCGTAAAGCAGGCAGAGGTGGAAAACTGCAACCCAAAAAAGGCTTAGCAATCTGTGCAACATCACATGTCTGGGACTCAAACCTGACGCCCCAGCCCACACCATCTTTTAAAGAAGGGACAGCCATTTACATTTATAACTGTGACTGGCTTTTCCAGGAGGGCATTTATTCATCCCATCGATATTTACTGAGAGCCTACCATGTGCTGGGCATTGCTGGGCCCCTGTCATCGTGGAGCACCCATTCCTGATGGCACAGGGATTTCACCTCACAGGCCAACTCCAGGTGACAGAGCTGCCTGCAGCATCATGAGAGGATTCCGTGAGCAGGAAGGGGTGTAGTGGTCGATGACTCAGGATTGCCATGGGTGCTGGTAGGGAGTTTCTGAGTGTATGCTGTATACTGGCCACCCAAAGTTTTAAGACCTTTTAAGACTGTTCGTACAAATAAATAACAAAGCAGAACTATAGCCTGGTCAGAGCATCAGCTGCAATCTTTATTTTGAAAAGATTAGCCACTGTAGACCTAATAACTAGACCTTGCCCTCAAGAAACTTGGGGTCTCATTGCGTGGCCTACGGTACACATGAATACAAGACGGTTATTATTAAAGAATGGAGGCCAGGCTCGGTGGCTCACGCCTGTAATCCTAGCCCTCTGGGAGGCCAAGGCGGGCGGATTGTTTGAGCTCAGGAGTTCGAGACCAGCCTGAGCAAGAACGAGACCCCGTCTCTACTAAAATTAGAAAGAAATTAATTGGACAACCAAAAATATATAGAAAAAATTAACCGGGCATGGTGATGCATGTCTGTAGTCCCAGCTACTCGGGAGGCTGAGACAGTAGGATTGCCTGAGCCCAGGAGTCTGAGGTTGCTGTGAGCTAGGCTGACGCCTCGGCACTCTAGCCCGGGCAACACAGTGAGACTCTGTCTCAAAAAAAAAAAAAAAGAAAAAAGAATGGAACAGGACAGTCTGATCCAGAGTCAGAGGCGGGAGACGACGCAGGGAAGGGGATGAGGGAGGGGCTTCCTGGGAGGAGCTCAGAGGACCTGGCCCGGCCAGGTGGCGGCAGGGGAAGGCATCCCAGGGGCGGCAGCAGCACAGGCAAAGGTACAGAATCAGGACAAGTGGGAATGGTGAGGACTCTGGCTTGGCTGAGAGGTGTCTGGGGGAACAAGGCTGAAGAGGGAACAAAGGGAGTGGACCACGGAGGCCTCAAATGCCAGCCCTGAGAGTTTGGTCCTGACCCGGAAGCAGTAGGGTGCCAAAGAGTTTAAACATGGCTATGCCCAGTGAAAGGTATTTCTTTGTGGCCAGAATAAAACGTCAGGAATAGGGGTAACTATGACATCAGGAAATGGAGAGCCCCTGTATGCAGATGGGAGTTAGGGGACCTGGGCTCTACCCTGACATGTGGCCACAGGCAAAGCCCCTCACCCAGAAGGGCCTGCTTCCTTCTCCATCTTCTCTAAGGCCCCTTCATACCATGACTGAGTTACCTGAGGGGTGTGTGTATGGAGGGTGGGAGTGGGGGTCATTTGGTTCAACTGGGGTGTCTATTTCCTGCTTTGCTTTGGCCTAAGGTGGGTCCATCACCCCCAGTTATCTCAGCTTCAGGCCGACACGGCTCAGCCCCCAGCTGTCTCCCACACCCCAGCTTTCTGAAACAGCATGTCTCAGAGGAGAAAAGGAAGTCTTGGAGCCACCCTCCAGCTGTGTAACTTGAGAGGAATTTGCCTCCCCATGCCTCAGTTTCCCCACCTACTTCACAGGGAAGATATGAAGAGTCACAGAGATGAGACCTCTAAAGTGCCCGGGGCAGTATCTCTGTGCTCTCTGGGCAGTAAGTGCTCAATTAGTGGCAAATGTCTTTCTTGTTATTCTTCCTGTTACCTGTTTCCTTGTGTGGGGCCCTGGGCCGTAAGCGCTTCACAGGCAGGCAGTGCTCCTCCCTGGGGCTGAACTCAGGATCTGATGCCCAAGGCTAGTGCAACTGTGCCCAGGCTGGTCACAGTGACTGTGACGTGGGCCTGCCTGGCCCGGCTAGCAGCCCTGATACTCACCACACCCTGAGTGGGTACACTGCGTCACTCCTCATGGGCCTGGCCAGCACACGGGTCCCCAGTCCCTCCCCAGGAACCAAGGGTGATAAGTACCCTTGTCTAACCAAACCAGGATCTAAACTAAATTCCTCCTCCTTTTCTGTTTGACTTTAATTTTGCATAATTATTTTGGGATATAAGTAATACATTTAAATTTTTCAAAATTTAAAAGACACCAAAAAAAGGTGCCATAAAAATAAATCCTCTTCTACCCCAGAACACAGCTGAGTCCCCTCCCAGGAGACATCCAATCTGAATTCTTTTTAAACAATTAAACTTAATTTGCTCCTCCCTTATAAAAATCATAAGCATTGAGAGCAAAAACTAACTTAAAAAAAAAAAACCCACTATCACCTTGGAACATACGAAAGTATAAACTGAAAACTTCACCCTCAATGCCACCATCCAGCGACACTCAGCATCTTAGTATATGTCTACATTCACTTTTCAAAAAATGAACAAGATCAGAATCATAATATCGATTTTTCAACATCTCACTAGTATCTCAGGAACATTTCCTCATAGCTTCCTCCTTAAATGACTTTAATAGCTATGCATCTTCCACAGATAATGGGCATTTGGGATTTCTAGATTTCCCTTAATAGAAGCAACATGGTGTTGGGCCCTGGGACCTCGTTGTAACAAATAACTAGAAGAGTAAATGCAGGGTCACAAGGTATGACCATTTTTGAAGATCCCAGATGACCATCAAACTGCCCTCCAATCAACTGCCTTCCAGTATCAGCGGGACTAGGTGTCCAATCCAAATGCCAAGTTTCTCAAGAAAAGGCAAGAAGTCTTGGTTCATGCCCATCTCAGCAGCTGTGTGTCCCCTAACCCTGTCTCCAAACGCAGACTAAGGTCAAAGACCTCCTCTGGGCCTGGTGACCTGCCTTGTTTATCCAGCCATAGGGCCTTACCTGGGCCCATCCCAGGACAAGGTGAGTCAGCTGAACAGGGGCAGGCACCACCCTTCCCAGAGCAGCAGCCCAGCTGGGACAAGGGCCACCTTCCAGGGACGGAAGCAGACTGTCTCAGCAGTGACTGCAGAAGGACGTGCAGCAGCACCTGGCCTGCAGGTAAGAGCTGGGCCCTGACCCCATACTGGCTGGGACTGGGATGAGTGACACCTGCTCTTGCCCTGTTTCCTTCCCTCCCTGCCCTATCCTCCTGAGATTTCCCAGGCAGTTTCCTTTCAAAGTGCTTCACTCTAGGAGTGAAGTATGAACTGGAGTTTCCTCTTGTGACCCCAGCCCTTGCCAGGTTTGAGAACTGAGTGGTTTTCTTCACCCAGACATCATGAGGGCCTCCGGGTTCCTTCTGACTGCCCGTGACTGTGCTCCGTGAAAGGGCAGGCCCCGCTGAAACCAGAGGCTGCAGACAGGCAAAGGGCTCAAAGGCCTCTGTTACTTCTTTCTCTTGCCTGAGTATGTTTCTATCAACAACCTCTCTGCTACAGCACAGAAAAACCTGCTGGGGAACTGGGCCAGTGGCTTTACCTCTCTAAGAACTGGTTTCTTCATCTGGGGACTGGAAATAGCTCGCATGATCAGAGACCTTAAAGAGACAATGGACACATGGTGCTAGCACGTGCCCTCCACACAGCAGGGTCTCAGAAAATGGGGCTAAAATGAGCCCGCTGTGTTGGGCAGGCACTGTACTGGCCGATTCACATACAGCGGCCAAGCTAGTCCCAATTCTACCAGCACCACCATGTCTCACCTGGGCTCCCTGCTCCCACCCTGCCCACCAGTCTATTCTGCAAACATCAGCTTGGGAGCCCATTACAAGCAAAGGGGGATCACTGCACTCTGCTGCTCAGAATTCTAAAGGGGCTCCCATCTCACTAGAGTAAATGCTGAAGTCCTCCCGGTGGCCTACAGGCCCTGGGGGATCCGACCCTCTCACTACGTCTCCAAACTCCTCCCCACCACTCCCCTCTGAAGAACAGACTTCAAACACAACAGGCACTCCCACCTCAGGGCCTTTGCAAGGGCTATGCCCTCAGCCTGGAAAGCTCTTCCCCACCCTCTCGGGCCTTTACTCAAATGCCATCCCACCCACCAGTAAGGCTCTTCAGGACCTCCTTACGCTCTACCCTCCATCCTGCTCTGCTTTTCTCCCCACCGTTTCCCCCCATGTGAGAGCATACAAAGTTACTGAGCCTGTATCTCCAGCTCCCGCACCCACCCCAAGGACATTCCTTGAGGACTGATTTTTCATTCGTTCCCTGCTGGCACCTAGTAGGTGCTCAGTAAATGTGTTGAATGAATAACAGCTATTATTGAATGCCTATTATGTGCTAGTTATACTGTGCTAAATGCTTTCCATTCATACATCTTTTTTTAAAAAAAATCTTTTAATCCCCAGTTAACTGTGATGTAAGTATTGTTCCCCATATTATAAAGGGAGAAAAGACATTCAAAAGGGACTTGCCCACGCTCTGTTCTCAGTCTGAACCCAGTCCTGCCTCCCTCCAAAGTCCTTGCTTCTGCCCTGTCTCCCCTGAGCCTGGGTTTAGGAGCTTCTGCATTTCTTGAGGAAGTCCACTCCTTTCTCCAGCAGGCAGCAGAGCTCTGAGAGGAGGAGGGGGTACGTGCTGGTGGCCTAGCAACAGCCTCTTCCCTTCCAACTCACCATACCCCTGGGCTAATTTGGCCTTCCAGGAGCTATTCCTCTGACACTCTAACCCACGCTTCCCTCCCGCACACTGTCTTGTAAAAGAAGGATGAGTTGTCCACAGGAACAAGTGGGAGTTCCAGAGCTTCAGCTCTTTGGAAAGTGTTCCAAAGGAGTGTTCTCATCCTAAGTTCAAAGTTGGGGCCCAAAGACCGCTTTTCAGCCCTGCTGATCTCCAAGACCTGGCTGCTGGTTC
This sequence comes from Avahi laniger, assembly GCA_963575035.1. Taxonomy (NCBI): domain Eukaryota; kingdom Metazoa; phylum Chordata; class Mammalia; order Primates; family Indriidae; genus Avahi; species Avahi laniger. Next base: position 25,044 of record CAUYSK010103953.1, on the reverse strand, counting down.
CTTGTGGACAGTGTTACTGCTTGTGTCAAAAAGTACAAAGTTCAGGGATGGAAATCTGGAGAGTGCTGTAGGAGAGGAAAATTCCTCCGGGAGTGAAGTGTTACGTGGATCCCTTTCCTTTCAGAGGAGCCAATTATTTGTGGGAAGTCATCAGCACAGAACTGAGCAAACTCTTCCACTGTCAGATTATAGGACTCAGGCAGCTTTTCAGTCTAACTCATTAGGACAGTGTTTTCTCTCTCTTTCTAGGCTCAGGGTTATTCTTCAAAGGACTTTCTATTTACTGATTGTAAACACAGGTGGGAATGGGAAGAAAGACTCTATATTTAGGTTTTCAGGCTCTCTCTTCCTTCTGGGTCTGCTTTTTCACCGCGTTCAGAAACTGTAACTGGATGCCTGCTGTGTGCCAGGCACTGTGCTCAGCACTGGGGATTCACAAATGAGCGACATTCCCTAACCAGTGAGGGAGACAGGCAAACAAATGCAGCACAGGGGAAATCCAACCCAGGAAATGCAAAAGGCTTTGCTCACAATAGGTGACTAATAAACATTTGTGGAATGAATGATGAACAGGCAAATATGTATGAGATGCTGTGGTCTAGAGAGGGAGGCTTGCCAATCTCCAGGGGTATGTGTGGGTGTGGGGATCTGGGGGAAGGTTTAGCATTGAAGGAGGAAGAAGAGTTCAACAGATGAACAAGGAGGAGGGAGAAGGCGTGAATGGCATTTAAGTCAGAGGGAACAGCCTGTGCAAAAAGCATGGAGGCATGAACTAGCGGGTTGGATTTCAGGACCAGCAAGTAGTTTGGAACGAAGGATATGCATGGTGAGTGTCGAAGACTGAGGAAGTGAGATTGGAGATATTAACCAGGAAGTTGAAGTCTGAGGTTTATCCTGAGAGTAAGAGCTGGGCATGGCTTCAAGAGGAGGGCAAGGCAGGAGCTGAGGATAACTCCCAGACTTCTGGCTCAGCCCATGGGTGGATTTGGTGGGACTGCTATGGAGGTGCGACACAGCGCGGGGGAAAACAGTCCAGTCGAGCTAATCGGCAATATGTAATAAGGATCCAGAAGGCAGCCAGACTCTCAGGCCCAGGGTCCTCCCTATCGAGTGGAATAACACTGGATTCCCACCCCCTTGGACCTCCATCCTTGATAGCCCAGTCAGGGTCTTCTTCCTTCCTCCAGGAGGTACTCCTAGGTTGACCTAGCCTTTCTCCTGCACCCACACACCCCACTGACTGAGTTCCTTTTAAGGGGCAGTGGGTCTGATTTCGCTGCGGGAACTGATCCGCCCGACCAAGCCAAGTCCCCTTCCCAGGGTAGCAGGGGCCCAATCACTTAATCACTGGGGGGTGGGGCCGAGGTGAATCTGCGTAGAGTGGGGGAGGGACATTTTCAGCTCAGCACCCGGTCCGGAATGAAACCCGAGAGAGTGGAAGAAAGAGTGACGTCACAATGGGTAGGAAATACTCAGGGACTTGAAGGCGCTATGAAACCAAAGGGAGCGAGGGGCCTTCTTTTACAGTACGAGCAACAAGCAGCCGGGAGCGCGGCGCGTGTGGGCTTTTGTCCTCCTTACCACCCACAGCTGCCTAAGCGCAGAATCTTATAAGTCAGGAGGGGGCGACTCAACCGCACCCCGCCCCTCCTTCGGAGGCCACGAATGGCGCTTAGAGGCCAGGGGCGTCGGAGTGAGGAGGCACTAGTTGCCTTCAGAGCTCGATTTGACCCGCGCAGCCGCCAATCGGTAAAGTCGGGGCGCGCAGCCCGACTGAGCCTTCCCATCCCTTACTCTGCTGCTTTACCTGATCTCTTTTTGTGGATGCCGGCGCCTCCCGGGGCGCCTGGGAAAGCATAAGTCCGGGTAGACTCCGGTAACCCACCCGGACAACAACCCACTCGGCAAAGACGCCGCCATTTTCCGCTCCACAGCCGCAGGGACTCCTGGGAGGCGCCCTTAGCGAGGCGCATGCGCGCTAGACACCGCCGCAGCGCTTGGCCGGGTCTGCGGTGAAGGAGCCACAGCAAAGACGGTGTTGAAACAGGTCCCGGGTGCCCGGCACACAGTGGACACTCAAATGCTTTGAATGAATAGCTAGATGATCGAATGAGACACCAACCATATTTGCGGGCACGGAGCCATTCCCCACTATATCGAGAACTGCCACAGGGCAGTCAGCCCTCCGTATCGCTGGGTTCCGCATCCATGGGTTCGACCCTCCGCAGATCGAAAATGTTACAAAATAGAATAAAAAATAACAGTGCAACAATAAAAAACAATTCAAATAAAAATACGATATACACGGCACTCTAGCCCAGGCAACACAGTGAGACGCTGTCTCAAAAAAAAAAAAATACGACATAACAACTATATTTAGCATTTACATTGTATGGGGTATTATAAGTAATCTAGAGACGATATTTACAGTATATGGGAGGATGTGCTTAAGTTATATGCAAATACTACGCCATTTTCTATAAGGGGCTTGAGCGTCCTTGGGTGTTGTTATCTGTGGTTTGGGGGCGAGGAGGTTGTCCTGGAACCAATCCTGAGGAATGACTGTACCTGTATCCTGATTGCCACAAAGGCCCAGCACTAAGTTGGAACCCAGAGACAGTGGCAGTGCTGAAATAATCTCAGACAGAAAAAGGGTGGTGTGGTCCCAGCCTGGGAGTGATTTCCAGGAAATGGATCTCTGCTTCTCTGCTCTCCTAGAGAACAGCTGCCAATAATATAACTGCTCTACTGCTTAAATGTTAGAAAAATCAGGGCAGAGGTGGCCTCTTACTTTCGCATCTGCCATTCATTCGCAGTCCTGGTGGCAGGGCATGCTTTTGGCAGATGATAATTGCTGAAGACTGTCCCGAGATAAAAAATCTCCCAGAGTGTGTGCGCAGTGGGGAAGGCCACAGGCAAAGGAGGGTCTCTTCCCCCAGGTGGTCTAAAGGAAGTCAGAGCCAGAATCCTTTTCCCCACTGGAAATTCCTGTCTCTTGGGATGGTCATTCCTGCCCCAAAGGCCAGGCTGGGGCAAGGGTCTGGAACCAAGCGGGCAATATGAATCAGCAAAGGGCCGGATGGGCACCTTAGGAAACAGAAAAGCACCTGCAGCCCCATCTAAGTGGTTGGCTGCGACTCAGCCTGGCTGGGGGTGGCCATGCACAATTCCTGCTCTTGCCTTGCCAAATATTTTTATTTTTTTCAGTACAAGTTAGAAATAAAGAATTTGATGTTTCCAGATTTTTAAATGTTGGCACTAATTCAAACTTAAAACAAATGGAACAAGACTGTGAGAGGCAACGAAATGCATTTGGGACCTCTGGTTTTTGTTTCCATCCCAGGAAGGATACCAGGAGAAAAGTGGAGGTCCAAGCAGGATGCATTGCCTCTGGCAATATTACTGAATTAGCCTCCATGCTTGAGGTTAGAGGTTTCACAGCCAATGAGATGGCCCAGTTCCTGCCCTCTTGGAACTCCCAATCTAATGAGGTAGATAGACAAGTAAAGAGGCAACTATAGGATTGGGGGATAATCAACAGGAGGAAGGATGGAGCAGGGCTAGGTGGAGCACAAATCAAGGAAGGCTTCCGGCAGGAAGAATCCTTAGGTTCAAGGCTTAAAAATTATTAGGAGTTAGCCAGGCAAGGAGTGAGGGGTATTCCAGATAGAGGGAATAACACATGCAGAGGAGACATGAGAAAATTAGATCTATTCAATGATCTGAAAGTAGCTCACTGTGGCTGGAGCTGAAAGTGGCAGCTGGGAGAAAGACATAAGGCAAGAAGTAAAGCTGGAGAGTCAGGCAGGTGTAAGAGACAATAGAGAGTGGTGGGGACTGGGGTGCCCTGAGTCTGCTGCTATTTGACTGTATCTCCTTTGCTGCAGTTCAGGATTACCAAAACTTCCTATTTTTCAGGTGTAGTGGGAAATATTAGATTATTAAATGCAGTGCCTTAAGCTTTGCATTTAGACCTCTAATCTCAATGTTTATGGTATAATGCATTGTCAAATAAAGTCTGTTTACATCTAGCCCAGGGGCTACTGCTTCTAATCTCCGGAGGGTCATGAAGGCCCTGAGAGCCACTTTCCGGCATGATGATTCCGCTGGCAGTGTGGAGGCAGTGACCTATTTGGAGGACGTCGTGGCTCCTGGGGAGGGGCAGGGAGATGATGGAGGTCCGCACGACACGGGAGGTGGGAGACAGATTCGATGACAGATTAGATCCTCGGGCAGAGGCCGAGGATGATGCAGGGGTCAAGGCAGCAGGTGGGCAGTGAGGGGAGGGAGTGGGGATGGATGAGGAGGTCCTCAGCACCTGTGGGTCACTCAGGGAGGTGCTGGCAGATCTGGCCCTGGGGGTGCTGGAATCACCTCATGCCTGGCACAGCCTGCGCAGGTCCCTGTGCCACCGCCGGGCAATCCTTTATCCCGTGCCCTGCCGCATGTGGGCTCAGTGGGGTGAATAGGACACACCTTGACCCCATGGAACTGCAATCCAGCCAGGAAGACAGACAGGACTATTGATGAGTTGAGGCAGGAGGCTGGCCCAGCGCTGTTCCAAGGGACAGGGCCCTGCATGAGAGGACAGTGACCTCATTCCAGGGAGCCAGGGGAGGCCTGTCCCACAGGAGCTGAGAGTGACAAGCAAGTGTGGAGTGGACTGCCCCAGCGAAGGCCTGGAGGTCATACAGAGCCAGCGGTTAGTAGGCAAGGGAAAGAATCCAGAAAGACAAACTGCCCCTCCCCCACATTTCATCTGGGAAGGAAATAAACCATTTCTTGAGAAGCAATAATTACTTTGAATTTCTCTGGGCACTTGCTCAGAATCCCTGCTGATTCTCTGCGGGGACAGTGAGGCGCTGGCAACTGTCCGTGGTGTTCCTCCCCGCCCCCCACTCCCTCCGGCCTCTGGAGCAGTGCTCTGTTGGGTGTTTAAACTCTGCTACGGTTTGTGTGTGTTTATGAATTTCCTTTGGTCTGACTGCATTGTGGCCAAGATCACGAGGTGACGGTGAGTTCAGCAGTGGGTGGTCAATAGCAGAGCCCAGACATCCAGAGGGCAGCAGGGGTGTGGCAGGGGGATTCTGGGGTGCCCTGTGGCCTTTGTGTTTTCATAGTAAGTCCCAACCCACTTGTTGCTGTGCAAACCCTGAACTTAGGCCTGGTATGCCGAAGGCACTCAGTACACACCGGGATTGAAGTTAGGTCTTGAATGACCATTAGCTTGTCTGACCTTTGAAACAGGGCAGGGAAGAATGTGCCCCATGAGCCTGCCTTTCCTGTCCAGCATGTCCTGGGTGGTCCCCTGGGCCTGAGTTCTAAAGCCCAGAGTCAGTTGATGGGGTGGAACTTTGCACATGGAGACCATGGGCTTAGGAACCAGACAGACTGGTTCAATTCCATCTCCCCCATCTCTAAACTGGGGACAGTAATAGCTCCTGATGTCTTTCTCATATCGGAGAGTGCTGCACTGCACACATGGGCAGGAGGCGGATGTCCGAGCCTCCTCTCAAGCAGGCAAGAGGGCATCCTCATCCTTCCTCACCCTGTGCACTCTGCAGGGTGCTCTGAGGAACAGCCATGTCCACCCTGTACCCATCGCTGGAGGACCTAAAGGTGGACCGAGCCATTCAGGTAAGCTGCCAGGCCCTGTTAGCCTGGGCTCCCCGATGGGGGACTTGGGGATTACCCCGGGGGTAACTCAGGGAGGTTTGCCCTGGAAGGTGCTGGGTATTGGGGACCCTTGGGCATTCCAGGTAGGCCCAGGGCATGCAGGTCCCCAGTGCAGGGCCTGCCAGGCAGAGCAGGTGTCCAGAGGCCAAGGCCAATGGATGTACAGCAGGAATGGAAAAGATCTGCTTTGTTCCATTCTGTCCCAGGGCTTCCTCCCTCTGGGACAGGTAGGCCCCATGCTCCAGGGCAGGCTTTCAGAAGAAAGCCAGTGAACGTGGAGTTTAGCCTGCTCAGTCCCCAAAAGCCCCTTCCTCTCTCCATCTGACCACCCTGTGGTCCCAGTAGCTTTTGAGAAGTTAGGACTTTTCAACCGAGAACTTGCTTGGGAGATGGGCTTTGATGTTCTTCCTGTCACAGGCAGTAAACAGGTCATGACATTTGGTGGAGTACGGGCCCCCGGCGAACCTCCTCCTGGAGGGAACCACATCTGCAGAAGTCACATTTACCTGTCACCTTGAGCCTTGAGGGTTCATGGACACCCCTGGGCTCACCACCTACCCAGTGCCCACAGCCCTGGCCTCAGGGAGCCCCAGGCTCCAGGAGTTCCTGGGGCCTGGCCACAGCTGACCGGCACTCCCTGCCCCTCCCCAGGCCCAGGCCCGAGCTGCACCCAGGATGCCTGCCCCGCCAGTCCCGACGGCAGCCATTGCCCCACCGGCAGGTGAGTGAGCTGGGGTGGGCACCCCTGGCTGAGAGTGGCTGATGCCCGGCCCCTCCAGGGCGGGGGTCATCAGGGCAGCACGGTGGTGCGAAAGCTGTGGGGAGCTCTGCGGCCATGGATTCAGCATGGTGGGAGGAGAGGACTCAGGCTTCCAGCTGCCACCTACCTCTCACCACCTGGGTGACCGGGGCTGAGTCACCTCACCTCCCAGGGCCTTTGCCTGTGCGGCTCCCCTCTCTCATTCACTGCCTGGTGAACTCCTATTTATCCTTCCAAACCCAGCACAGACAGGTGGGGAAGCCATGGCTTCTCTGATGCCCTCAGCAAGACTGCCTTAAGAGTGTGATATCATCTGTGGGGCCTCTTTCTATATAAACAATTTGAGTCACCCCAAATCAGCATGTCAGCACCATTCTGGTGACCCCCTCTCATGTGATCCCGGGAATGAAACACCACACCGGTCAGAGGGAGAGAGCCAGGCCCTCCCTGCTGGAACTGGGGCTGGCCCAGGGTGAGGGGGCTATGGGGGAAGAAGGGGGTAGCACATAGAGCATAAGAGAGAGAAGGGGCCAGAACCCACTGGTCTTAATCTGCTCAGGCTGTCATAAGAAAATGCCATAGGCTGTGGCTTAAACAATAGCGATTTATATTCTCACAGTTCTGGAGGCTGAAAGTCCAAGATTTAGGTTCTGGCCAATTTGCTTTCTGGCGAGGGCTCTCCTCCTGGCTTGCAGACGGCCACCTTCTGGTCGAGTCCTCACATGGCCTTTCCTCAGTGTATCTGTGTGATTGAGAGAGAGAGTACACACAAACGTGCTATTGTCTCTTACAAGGATGTTAATCCTATGGGATTAGGGCCCCACACTTATGATCTCATTTAACCTTAATTATTTCCTTAGAGGCTCTATCTCCAAATATAGCCACACCGGGGACTGGGGCTTCAACATAAGAACTTTGTGGGGACACAAACATTCAGACCGTAATATCCCCCAGGCAGCATTGCTGGTCCTGGCAGTTCCCATGCACCAGAAGGAAAGCAGAGGCTTCTGGGAAGGAGCGCCCAGGGGCAGGGCTGAGGCAGGGCCTGCTTGCCTGGCAGTGCTGGCCTTGAGGACACAGCCGCGTCTTTTCTGGCCATTTCCAAGTGCTGATCTCTCACCTGCCACTGTGGGTGGGCTCTATGCACATTTCACCCTCACTATACCCCTTCGAGGGGGACACTGGGAAAACCGGCTTGGTGACGGCAGTAACTCCCTGCCCAACATGCTACCACATGAGGCTGTGTAGGGCAACCAGGATGTTTGCAGCCCCTGGAGTTGCTCGTGGCAGTCTTGATTCTGGTCCTGGGGTAGCAAACTTGAACTCAGGCCCAGCTCCTCCCCACCTCACCGTGCAGGAGCCGCCCGTGGTCAGTGGCCGGCCTGCCGTGCTGGCGGAGCCCTCCCAGACCCAGCGCAGGCTCTGCCTTTGTGTTGAACGTCTGGTTGGTGCCCCGTGAAGTCGGTGGAGTTGAATGCCAAAGTGGTGCATGAGGGACTCGGTGTCCCATGCTGCTCCTGGACAAAGGCAGACCCCTTGTACCTTGGGTCTTCTGAGGCTTGTTCCTGGGGGTATGCTGTGTTCTTGGAAATGAGCAGCCACCCAGGAGCCAGGCAGGTATGGTGAGACACGTACCCTTGAGTGACACCTTTCTTTTTCCTTCCTTCCTTCCCATCAGTTTTGTACCCAAACCTGGCGGAACTGGAAAGTTATATGGGTCTTTCGCTCTCCAGCCAAGAAGTCCAGCAGAGCCTGACTCAGATTCCAGCAGGTGACAGTGTAGGTATTCATCTCCTGCCTACTGCAGGTGCAGACTGTCCCAACCCTCCTTCCTTCTTGGTCTTGCCATTTGAGCAGCCTGCCTCTCTCTGTGTGTCTGAATCTCCTCTTTCCCCAGCATTTCCGTGGCTCTGTTTCTGGATGGCACTTTTCATTTTGAGCCTTCCTGAAAAGCGCTGTGGGGTTTCATGGTTTCACGTCTTCCCACAGGCCTTGGGGCTGGAGGGCCGGGGCCTGCCTTTTGACCTCTGGCCTGAGCCTGCTGGATGAGGAGGGAGGACATTAAAGCCAGCCCGAGCCCGGGGGCATCTAGTGCAGGGCTGCCTCGGACAGGCAGAGCCGAGAGGGCAGGAGCTTGTCACCCAGCTCTGGTCCCCAGATTGAACAATAAGGCTCGATTCCTGCTTTCCATGGCTTTGGGGAACAGAATAAACTGAAACAGAAATACTTACCCCGAATCTTACTAAGGCCAGAGGATTTCATGCAGTTGACGGAAGTGCGACAGAGAACTGCCACAGCCACATACAAAGCCACTGCCAAATGAGGATCTGACAGAACCAAGTGGACAAGGATGAGGCCCTGTGGGGCCCTGAGAAGAACTGGTGACACTCTGGGTGTTTCTCCACAATGACCCCTTCGATGGTCATGCTGTGAGAAACAAACACAAAGCAAAGAAGGTCACACTGTAGCCAGCTCGACTTTAATCATTTTTTGTTCCAATAATTAGGACACAAATGCATTCAACCTAGATTTTGATAAAAATATATAAGATGGGAAATGCAGTTTTAGAATTTAAAAACTTTTTCATGTCTTTTAGCTTTTTGTTTTTAAATAATAATAACAGGAAGTTGCAAAGAGAGTGCAGAGAAGTCCCTTGTACGCTTCACCCAGTTTCCTCAATCATTACATTTTACGTGACTGCAGTAGCCCGGTATCAAGGCCAGGAGTTTTACACTGGTACAATGTGTGTCTGTAGTTCTATGTCATTTTATCACGTGTGTAGATTCATGTCACCACAAAGATCTCCCTCCGCTGCCCTTTGTAGTCATGCCCACCCCTGGCAACCATCTCTATCATATTGTCATTGCAGATTGTTTTATAAGTGAAATCGTATGGTATGTGACCTTTTCAGGTTGGCTTTTCTCAGTCAGCGTAATCCAGGTTGTTCTGTGTTTCAAGTTTGTTCCTTTTCATTGCTGAGTAGTGTTCCATATGTGGACGTACCAGAGTTTGTTTAACCTGTTGAGGGACATCTCCATTGTTTCCAGTTTTGGCTGTTATAAACAAGCTGTTAGTGTATAGGTTTTTGTATGGACATAAGTTTTCATTTCTCTGGGATAAATGCCTGAAGTGCAATTACTAGGTCATACAAGTCGAGGCCAAACTATTTTCTAGAGTGGCTGTCCAGCAATGCATGAGAGCTCCAGTTTCTTCACATCCTCACCAGCATTTGGTGTTATCACTATTTTTAATTTTAGCCATTATGAGAGGTGTATACTGAGGGCTCATCGTGGTTTAACTTGCATTTCCCTAACGGCTAGTGATGTGGAACATCCTTTCATGAGCGTGTTTACCATCTGTATATTCATTCTTTTTGGTAAAATATTTCTTCATATCTTTTTTTCCATTTTCTAATCAGATTGTTTGTTGGTTTTTTTGTTTTTTTAAAGGCAAGTTTTGGGAGTTCTTTATATATTCTGAAGTCCTTTGTTGGATGTTTGCAAATATTTTCTCCCAGTCCATAGCTTATCTTTTCATCCTTTAACAGGGTCTTTTGCAGACCAAAAGTTTCTTATTTTGATGAGATCCAATTTATTGATATTTTTTCTTTTGTGGGTTGTACTTTGGAAAGAAATTGTTAGCAAGCCCTAGGTCCTGAAGATTTTCTGCTTTGTGTTCTTCTAAAATTGCTATTGTTGTATGTCTCACATTAAAATTTATGATTGAATTTGAGTTAATTTTTGTAGAAGTTTTGAAGTTTAGGTCAAGTTTCATATTTTGGCCCATGGTTATTCAATTGCTCCAGCACCATTTGTTGAAAAGACTCTTGCACCTCTGTGAAAAAGCAGTTGGTCCTACTTGTTTGAGGCTATTTCTGGATTTTGTTCCACTGATTTTTGTGTCTCCTCCCTCTGCCAATACTACACTGGCCTGATTACCGTAGCTATATGTGTCTTGAAATTCGGTAGAGTGAGTCCTCTCACTTTATGCTTCTTGTCAGAATTGTTTTCACTATTCTAATTCCTTTGTCTTTTCATATAAAGTTATAATTAACCTTACCTGCATCTACAAAGCATCTTTTGGAGATTTTGATAGAAATCGTGTTTTAGCTACATATCATTTTGGGGCAATTTACTAGTTCTTTCAATCCATGAATACAGAAGAGTTTCCATTTATTTAGCTCTTCTTTGATATCTTTTATCAGTATTTTGTCATTTTCAGCATACAGTTTCTGTATGTGTTTTGTTAGAGTTACATCTAAGTATTTTCTTTTTTTGAGTAATTATAAATGGTATTGTATTTTAAATTTCAGTTTTCCACGTGTTCATTGTTAATATATAGAAATACAATTGATTTTGTATGTTGATCTTGTTTCCTATGACCTTACTGAACTCATTTATTAGATCTAGGAATTTATTTGTAGATTTCTTGGGATTTTCTAGTAGATCGTCATGTCGTCTGTAAATAGGGACAGTTCTATGTCTTCTTTTCTGATTCATATGCCTTTTTTCCCTTTTCTTGTCTTATTGCGCTGGCTAGATCTTCCAGTACTGTGTTAATAGTAGTGGTGAGAGTGGACATCCTTGCCTGTTCTGCATCTTAGGGAGAAGCATTCAATAATTTTTATACTTTTGGCTTAAATTTTTTTCAAGACAAAAATCAAATCGAGCCCTTTTATCCCCCACTACTCACTGTGATTTTTTTTTTCTATTTTACGTGGATTTTAAAAGGGTCTTTTCCTGTTATCAAAATGGGGATTTCCTTCCCGAATCCCAAACCTCCTCCCCATTTCCCTGGCTTTTTTGGGGCATGGACTTTGACGCCCCCTAGTGGCTTCATGGAGCTACGTCCCCTCTCGGCCCTTGCGTAGATGTATGTGGTCTGGGGACCGGGTTGGCTGAGTCGGGACCGGGCCGTCCTCCTTTCCCTATCCATTCCCCCACCCCAGCGATCCCTGAGGCACGAGGTCCCAGGAGCCGGGCTGACTCCTGCTCCCCTGGCGTTTGCAGACGGCGGTCTCCGGCCCCTGTCTCGGTCAGGTGGTGGCACCGGTGTCCGGGAACAGCCTGGGCGTGCGGCGTGCGGAGATCAAGCCCGGGGTGCGCGAGATCCACCTGTGCAAGGACGAGCGTGGCAAGACTGGGCTGCGACTGCGGGCCATCGACAAGGTGGGCGGGGCCCGGCGGGAAGAGGAGCGCCCCCTGCACTTGCTGCCCCGCCAGGCCGCAGTCACCCACCAGCCCGAGAGGGGACAGTGCTGGGCGGGGTGGGAGCCCTTCCCCTGCACGGAGTCAGATCCCCCCATTCTGCCAAGTAAGGAAGGTGCAGGGCAGACACCCGCGCCCCAAGGCAGGCTTTCCCTCTCAATCTTTCCTCCTCCAAGCCCCAGGGCTGGTGCTGGGCTGCAGCACGGACCCTCTGCCGGTCGGCCTGCCTTCGTGGGCTCCTGTCTCTCGGAGCTGCCCTTCCCCACCTGCCCCCAACCTGCCCCTCACCTAACCTGGATCTGGTTCCCAGGAAGAGCCCAGAAGGCACACGCTTTTGCGAGAGGTGGTACAGTAGAGTGGTTGTAGTGCAGCCTCTGGCCAGGGCTGAAACCTTGACTCACCTCCTTGCTAGCTGTGTGTCCTAGCAAACTGGGGGACCATGGCACCTGCCGTGCAGAGCTGCAGCCCTAGCACCCTGTAGGCTCCCAGAGTATCAGGGGAGAACGAGCTCAGAGGAGGGACCTGGGCTCAGGGTGGGCAAGGATGCTAACTCTGGAGCCCGGCCTCTCCCCAGGGGCTCTTTGTGCAGCTGGTTCAGGCCAACACCCCTGCATCCCTCGTGGGGCTGCGCTTTGGGGACCAGATCCTGCAGATCGATGGGCGTGACTGTGCCGGGTGGAGCACGGACAAAGCCCATCGGGCCGTGAAAAGGGCATCGGCTGAGAAGATTGTCATGGTTGTTCGGGACAGGTAAGTACCGGACCCGAGGAGCCCCTCTGTCCGACCCCATCCATGTCCTCAGGCTAGCTCACTATCCCTCTCTGCCAGGCCATTCCAGCGGACTGTCACCATGCACAAGGACAGCTTGGGCCACGTTGGCTTTATCATCAAGAAGGGGAAGGTTGTCTCTGTGGTCAAAGGCAGTTCTGCAGCCCGCAACGGGCTCCTCACCAACCACTACGTGTGCGAGGTGAACGGGCAGAATGTCATCGGGCTGAAGGTAGGTGGGGTGCACCAGGGCCTGGGGGCTCTACTGGGTGGTGGTGGGCAGGCTCAGGTCTGGGGGCAGCTGCAGCCGCTGCCCAAGGGTCAGCTTCCTCACCCTAAAGTTGCCATGAGGGTTCAGTAAGACAGTACTCCTAGAGCTCTGAGCACCGTGCTGGGCACGTAGTAAGTGCTCAATACATATTAGCTATTGCTCCTCACACACGGAGGCCAGAGGTGTGACAGAATGAGGGGTGTGACGACGTGTTGAGGACACGAGCACCCATGGCTTCTGGCCATACGGACTCCTCCTTATTCCGTGTGGCACTTCTGTTTGCATATTGGATCAAGTTCAGCAATAGGAATATTTTAGAAAATCGTCATTCAGAAATCCAGTTCTGACCTTTATTCATTTTTCAAGGCGGCATGTGTGGTGCGTTTTATCTTTAACAAACAAGAAGAAGCAAGTAGTCTAGGATCGGTGGAGGGGTTGGTATCTTGAGAGAAGTGGTCCCAGAATGACTGAAAGTGGCTTTATCCTGACTTGATGCCACTTGGGCCAAGAGTGGTTCTCGGTCCCGGCTGTGACGTAGAGTGAGAGGCCCTTCTTCCTGCAACCAGAGCTTCGGAGCTCATGTGGCAGGGCCCCCCAGCAGACGTGGTCTGGGCGTGGCAGATGGTCTTTCACGCCAGCTCTCTGCTCCCACAAGGACCATCACCATGCCGTTCCCGCCACATGTCTGCTTCCTTGTGCTTGACAACCCCCAACTTTCCTGGGAGGCTTGTTCTGGTGGCTCGTGACCGTCGTGATCAGGAAGTTCTTCTGATATTTGCCTAAGGTCCCTCCTGCTGCATCCTCTCCCCTTCCTCTGGGATCAGACCTGACAATCCAAAGGAAACCCATTGTACTTACAAGTTGAGGACAGTAATACCAATTCTGAGTGGCTGGAGCTTTCAGAGATGAACGAGCTCGCTCCTTCCAAAGCATTACTGTGCTTTGATCTTAACTACTCTGAAGAACAGTCAATCTAAGATCTGATTCTCATCTTCACTGATGGCCCAAGGCATCACTGTGAACTTGTCAGTGACTCTACAGAACCATGGGGTTGTGAAGCTTTTAGGGACTGGGTTTGTCCTTTTGCTACATGGCTCCAGACAGCTATGCTTCCTGAGCTCGTGTATCTTTTCAGAGTTTATTTATTTCCACCTGTGGCCATCACTAGTCCTATGTAGCACATCTTCTCCCGTTTATTCTGGATCAACTAAGAAAACACATAATCAGGTTATATGTATGTTAAAGTAAAGGTCACTAGGGTCTGAGTAAGGGCCAGAGGCTCTTCTATGGCCATAGCTTGAGCATTTGGATCATGTAGAAACTTTTAGTTTTGTGTTCTCTCCATGATCTAAGTGATACCTGCAGAGCTTTCTCTTTTTACCAGTCAACCAGATATGACAGGAAGAGCACCCCTGTGGCCCTGGCTCAGGCTGGCAGCCAGCAGGAGCCAGAGGGTGGGAGGGTGTGCCTATCTCCCACTGGATGGTTATTCTCGGTGCTTTGGGGCCAGAACCCAAGTGTGACTGGGGCCAGGGAGATGGGATAGAAAACATGGGCTTGGTGAGTCTCTGGGAGCCCTTGCTTCCCAGGAGAATCACGTTTATGAGCCCGTTGTGTGTCGGGCCCACGCAGCTGGCCTTCGAGGTGAGGGTGGGGAACAGCACTCATTTGACCAAGGAGATCCCCAAGCAGCAGGTGCACGTTCTTGCTCAGGCACAGTGCACCTGGATGTTGCCTGGGGCCTCCCCTGACAGGCAGTTCTGCCCCACTGGTCAGGTGTCAGTGGTGTCTTCCAGCAGTGGCCACACTGGCCCCTCCACAGAGGGGCCTGCAGAGTTGCCCCTGGCCCCTGGTCCCCGGTCCCCAGAGTGATCACTCACTCGCCTCTCCTCCAGGATAAAGAGATCACGGAGATTCTGGCCACAGCCGGGAATGTCATCACCCTGACCGTTATCCCCACTGTGATCTACGAGCACATGGTCAAAAGGTAAGGCTGCACCCCTCCTCTGCCTTCCCTCTCACCGCTCAACCTCCTGGGGCTCCCCTGGGCTCAGTCTCTCCGCTGCCTCCCGCAGGGCACAGGCCCAGCCTTCCTCGACCTCCCCTCCTCTCCCTCCCTCCAAGGGGGTTGGTGGCTTCAGGTGATTTGAAAGTTTTAGAACTGGGGGTGAAAGCCCACATGGGATGCACAGGCTTGGGGCAGGGGAAAGGGCTTGCACAGAGAAGGAACTGGAAGTTTTGGCCACTGTTGTTGCTGTATCCAGGTTGTCCCCGACCCTGCTCCACCACACCATGGACCACTCCATCCCAGATGTCTGAAGCCACAGGAGAGCAGCACGGGCCCTCCCCCCCACCCCCCAGGAAAGGGCAGCCAGCCTGCTGCCTGGGGTCAGGCTGTCTCCAGGGGGCGTATTCCAGGTGGGTGGACATCGGATGGCGAGGTCTGTCATTTATACACACAGGTCTCCTGGGAGCCTCAGTCCCCTAGCTGGGCTGAGGCTCAGACAGGGCCCACAGGCAGCCGATTCTTTGTGCTGGTTTAAATGCTGGGCACGTAGGCAGGCCGGCTAAACACTTTCTTAAAGTTGCAACTGGGTCCCTTTCAAGAATTTGCCTGCAGCAGGAAAACATTACACATTTTCAGAGAATAGAACTACATTCTGAGAACTTTTCCTTTGTCTTCACTTGCCCTTTGTCACAGACTGTACAAAGTTATAACGGTTTACTGTCTTTTGAATAAAGATTTGATTTTAAACAAAACCCCTTCCACAAAGGAATTGAAAACTCCGGAATCCTTGGTCCTGTGACATGCCAGGGCTGGTTTTCTTTTAAACAGTGGTGAGACCAAGGCCTCTTCCACAGATCACCTCTGAGAGCCATGATGTAGCTCTGCCTCCGTCCCATGCCGTCTGACAATCTGGCGCAGGGATGGCAGCATGGGACCGTGGGGCAGTGGCACTGGTGGAGGGGCCCTGGCTTCAGGCCACCCTGCTGCATGATTGCAGCTGCTTCTGCTTCTGCAAAGTGGGCATGAGAACCCACTTCCGAGGGTGTTGGGGAGGATGAAATGCGATGTACTTACAGGGCCCAGTGGGTTCTGACACCCAGGGGGTCCGGGGGTGGTTCCAGACCCTGTGCCTGACCCTCGGAGGGCAGTGGGACCCCAGCAGAGCCCGGCAGGCTGAGTCAGCGTGCAACATCCCGCCTGCCTCTGCACTGGAGAAGATCACTGCCCCCCTGGCTTTTCCCTGCGAGTGTCATGACCCCTGGGCTGGGCGAGGACAGTGTGAGCCCCTCATCACGCCCCTTAGAAAAACCACGCAGTATAAAGAAAACAAGCGAGGGTCTCTGTGTGTTTTCATGCTTTAATTCGGAGCTGACTGCTGCAGGTACAGCTCTGTCTGAACAAAAGGACAAAGGAGACAAGAGTCAAGACCCCTCCCGACCTCCCCGTTTCCCACACCCCCTGAATTCCCTGCCAAGGGGATGGCCTAATATGTGAGTGCACTGTGACCTGTTTCATTGTCCCCCAGATCAGAGAGGGGTTGTGAGTTGACTGGGCAGAGGCCCCAGACCTTGTGGTTTGCCCCACCCCTCCCCAAGTGCTGTCAGATACCCCTGTGGCAATTGGGAAGGGTATTTCAGTGAAAAGCCAAGTTATCCCCTTGGGAGATGTTTGTAATAAACTCCGCTCAAGGCCAGCTCTCTGTGCAGAAGTTTGGGCCCAGACTCTCAATTCCTGCCTGAGCCTGGACCAGAGGGGCAGCAGGGCCGCTCGGACTCGAGCCCTGGAACTAAAGAGAGGCCGCTTCTGGCCACTGGGCTCCGTCCAAGAGACCAGCAGTTTCAGAAGGTGGTTCCTGGGGACACTGTTCCGCAGGACCTAATCAGCTCTGGCCAGAGGCTTAGGGAGAGCAGAGGCCCCAAAGATTTCTGCTCAGAAGCCAAGGGCAGGAGGCAAAGGTCACAGCCCCGACAGGAGGAGGCATTAAGCAGGAAGGAAGAGGGGGAGCCCTGGAGGATGCACACTCTCAACGGGAGGCCCGGCCCCAGGCCCCAGCCCTGCCCCCCAGCCCACTCTGACCCGCCTAGGCAGGGCTTGGAGTCTGAGCCAGCTGGCTGCCGTGTCTCCACTGCCTGGAGCTGCACAGGCAGCCTGTACCTTTGCATAGATGCGGATACTGAGCACACACACGCACACACTCGAGAGCTGGGCCAGGGCCACCGGCCAGCATGGTCCCAGGGCTGGGGGGGCGAGCTGCTTCCTCCACTGTTAAGAAGAAAAGCCCATCGAAGGCCCCAAGAGAACCCCCAAAAGGACCCTCAACGCTGTGTGCTAGGGCCCCTCATGACCACACGGGCAGCTCTGGGGCCAGCAGGAATAGAGGTGGCAGCCGGCCCTACTCACCTCCTCCACAGGCTTCGGGCCAAACCACAGCCCACCCCTTGCCAGGTGGCTTCTCTAGCAGGAGGGACAGACCGGACTACGGCCCCAGTCCTGCCCATGTCCACCAAAACACAAGACACAATAGGAAGGCCACAGATGCACGACACGGACAGGAGCAGAGGGGCTACGAAGCTTGACTAAAGTCCAGTGGTGAAAAATATATAGATTTTATGTTGTCAAATATAGTTCATACATTTATTTTCTCAGCAAAGCTTTGACTATTTCTAAGGAGACACTAAGCAGCTCCATGAGTACACAGCACAGGAGGCTGGGTCCGTGGCCAGTCCCGGCTTGGCTTTGGATCGTTTTGTCCACGGCCCCCTCCGTGGCATGAGCCCAGTGTCCTGAGGGGGCAGTCCCAGCCAGGCCCTAGGCATTTGGGTTTGGTTAGGCTGGGGTCGGGGCTGCTTCACAAAGGATGGCTGGCCTGAGGCCCCGACCGAGGCGGGGGGAGCTCTGGAGGCACAAAGCGCGTGGCAGAGGGGCCTCTTGCCCCGATGGCGGGGCTGGGCGCCCCTCCCAGTGCATGCAGGTGCCCTGGCCTCGAGTGAAGGGCACAGAGTGGAAGGGCAGAGCCCAGGAGTCAGGCAATGGCTGCTGGAGCATCGGGGGCGAGGGCGAGCAACCTTGGCAGAGAACCAGAGTGCCCCTTAGGCCAGAGGGCTGAATAAGACACAGGGTCCCACCAACCTCCCCAAATAGGGGGCCTAATCTCTGAAGAGTAGGTGGGATGACCAGATGGGTGTAACCCCTGCAGAGGAAGTGAGTTTACTTTGTAAAGTAATAATGGGTAATAAAAATGTCAGCAGCTTTGCTGGGGGACTCAGATGTGGTCCCAGGGAAGGAGTAGGGGACAGTGAACCTTCCCAGGCCAACTGGCTCTGGGCCAGGAGCAGTGAGGCTGCAGGGTGCCTGCCCACCCTGTCGTGCCCCTGTCTGGGAAGCACGTCCCAGGGCACCCTGCTTTGGCCTAGATGAACATCATGGCTTCAGTACCCTGTCTGGGGATTCTCCTGTCAGAATTCCCCACCCTTGTTGGGAGGCAGATAGGTCTAAGATTTGGGAACCCTCATTGCAGAAAGCAAGCAGCTACTTCACTGGTGACCCTGGGATGGAAGAGAACCAGGCTCCCGGTGAACATAGAGCAAAGCAGAAGTTGAGCCCGAGGCCCCCAGAGGAACTTAGGGCACACTCCAGGGGCAGTCACGCCTCTGGCTTCTCAAACAAGCTGAGGATTCCGGGCCCCGCCTCCCAGAGTGCAGAGGAGATGGGAGGTGGCCTCGTCTCAGAAGGCTGGAGCCCTTGGCCCCGCCTCGTCCTCCTGTGCTGGGGCTCAGGCGAGCGTTCCCACCCCAGTGCTGAGCTTGCTGGGCTGAGCTCTCTCACAGGAAGAATGACCAGACACACCGAGCAGCGCCAAGAGGAACTGGATTACGAGGAGGACTTGGGATGAACAGAGAGACACAGAACCCACACTGGCCTCTGCCACCTCATGCCCCAGTGCAGTCTTTCCTCCAGCCCGTGGCCTTGACTGGGCTTCTGAATCCCAAGGTGGGGAGCAGTCTGGGGAGGCTGGAGCTCCAGCCCAGGCCCAGGGCTTCCAGACCCTGCTCTGAGTCCTAGGGTCAGTGACCTGCACTTTGGGCCATAGCTGCCTCCATCTGAGGAGATAATACTGGCCCAGAAGCCTGGGCTGAGGGCAAGGGTGGCTTGGAGGAGAAGGCATGGAGTGAGCAGGGCCCTGGACAGGGTGGGGGGCTCTGGTGGGCGACACAAGCCCAGCTTCCCCAGATAAATACAGCCAGAGACTTCCTGAGCAGGGTATGCCCTGTCTGAAGGGCCAGGTGAACAGAGGGGCCAGGTTGGGGGACCCTCACCTCCTTCTCTCTGCGATTTGTCCAGTCGGCGTGTGGCCCTGCCTTTGGTCTCCCTTCTCTTCTCTCTGTTGAAGTTTTGGGATGCCTTTCCCCAGCCCCTACTCCTGCCCTGACACTGTCAACATCCTGAAAAAAATAGTTACACACCAAAACTAAATAAATAAGATGATGCCCCACAGGGATAGGTAAGGGGAGAACAGAATCCCTACAATCAGTGGTCAGGCCGTAGGAGCTGCTGCCCGGGGCAGGGGCCTCCTCAGAGCTGGGAGCTTCCGCCTGCCGAGCTCGGGCCCGCCTGGCTCAGCGAGCGGCAGCTGATCCTGCGGATGGAGTGCAAGGCCACGGTGCAGCAGCCCCGCAGCAGGGAGCTGATGTTGTAAATGGGCTGGCCCTGGCGCCGCTGGGAGCGGCAAAGCCAGGCCACCGTGGGCACAGCTGGTACCACCACAGCCAGCAGATCCACGATGTAGTGGCGGCTCCAGTAGCTCTTGGGCTCCTTCTCTGCTGTAGCTGTGGCTGCCTCTTCCTCCTCTTCCACGGGGCACACCACGCTCACCGACAGCCCAGGGTTGGAGTTGGCACCAGGCCGCTGTGGGGTGGGTCCCCGGGTGATGGGCTCCGGGGCCTCCAGCTCATCACCCACTGTCACCACCACTGCTGAGTTGGGGTCTCTGGGAGCTGGGTGGTGGGAGTCTAGCTCTGGGCGCCTGTCCCCTGACGCAGGGACTGCCCCACAGACCTGGGCCTGGGTCACTTTCTCCAGGATGGTGTCCAGGTCAGGCTGGTACTGCACGAAGTCTGTCTGGATGGCACGCTCCTGCATGCAGCTGGCCTGCACACCTGCCTCCATGCCGCAAAGCAGCTTCTCGTAGGTGTTGCTGGCAGGGAAGCGGGGGCCCGGGCCGAAGGAGCTGTGCAGCGAGCCCTCCTCTGGGCCGCAGTCCACCCCCGATGACAGCAGGCTGCTGGCCTCCAGTGCATCCGTCCTGCTCAGTGTGTCATCAGCTGCCACATAGCCACTGTCAGCCCCATCCTCGGCGAAGGAGCTGGTCGGGTCCCCAGGCTGGCGGTCCCCACAGACAGCCGGGTCACTCAGCTTGGTGTAGGTGGAGCTTCGGGTGAGGGAGCGGGCCGGGGACCCACCAGCCGACTCGCCGGTGCCGTCCTCCTTGGCTATGCCGTTCTGGGCCACCTCCATGCTGTGCAGCAGTGTCTCCAGCTTCTTGTTCTGGATGTTGATGTCCACGAAGTACTTCTGCAGTCCCTTGTCCTTATCAATCAGGTTGTTCTTGACAGTGTCGATGACCTGCTTGAGCTGCTTGATCTCCTTGCGGGCCTCCTTCAAGGCCAGCTGGGCCTCCACACGGTGGCACTCCTCCTCGATCCAGTCCTCTTGCATGCGCGACAGCTGCGTCTTCAGGTCATCGATCTCGGTGTCCCTGTGGGCAGAGGAGACACACACATGCTCACTGCCTGCCAGGTCTGTCCCCACCAAGGACTGCGTCTGCAAAGATGAAGGGCCCTGTGCTGCTGCTGCTGCTCAGAGCCAAAAACAGAAGGAAGGATCCAACACCCAGTGCCCCTTCCTTTTCATTCCACAGGGAGGAGCGAATGTGGGTGGGGAGAGGGGCTGAGGCATGAAGACAGGAGAGGCCCCCAACTAAGAGGAGAAACGTCAGTAGGAGACATGGCCCACATTCCCACCCCCTAGAAGCTGAAATGCTGATGACTGTCAATGTTTAAATCCATCATCTAGAGAAGAGAAACTGCCATAAAAACCTGATAAAATTTTAACATAAAAAACCAAAAACTAGGCAGAAAATCTCTGCTCTATAGAAAGGGATGTGGCCTCTTAGCAAAGCAGGCTGTGAACATTTTAAATGAAAGGATATTTGGACAGAGACCGCTGGGGAGAGGGGCAGTGGACTGCTTTGTTTTTATGGGAGAGATGATCGTCTTTGATGTCGGGGGTGGGGAGCTGATAAGTTTACATCATCCCAAGTGGAGGGATGGGAAGTGGCGGATGGAGCAAAACAGGGTGGCTCTCTTTTATCTATGCTGTAAGTTTCTTCTTTGTAGTCACATCTACCATAAAGAGGAAAGGCACAGAGTCACTTCTGAGAGAAGGGCAAGCACCAGGCAAACAGGACAATCAGAAGACTCTCGTCCAGAAACGCTCAGGATTTCTCAAGGCCCTGAGTCACAGATGAATGCAGAGGCACCGGGGAGGGAGGGAAATGAGTTAGAAAAACGTCCCATCAAGTCTAGAGGTAAAACCAGAGCAAGGTTGAATGGGGACACAGTAAAAGTAATGAGAAAAGGGGAAAATCATTCATGAGACTTAAAATCCTGTCCTGGGCATTATTCCTCCAGCGCATGTCCTAGTGACACAGTCCACAGGCAGTCCCTTGGCCAAAACCGCTAATTCCACACAAATAAAATCCACAAATGGCACGGCTGTCAGTTTGGGGTTTACAAGCCCAGCAGAGTGAACGTTCCACATCCTTTTCAAAGTCAGACTGGCAATTCCATTCAGGAAACGGGCCCGGAATCTCATTCCTCAATATGCTGAAGGGACTGGGACTGAGAGGCAACAGTGTCTCCCAGAAGGGGAAGGGCCACTCCACAGGACACAACTCAGCAATGGCAGTGAGGTGGCAGCAGTGAGCTGGATGGAGCTGCTTAGTGTGGCAATAACAGTCACAGCAACCGGCATGGGGGAAGATGCTTGTTCTCACTCCCCCTGCCCCAGAGTAGCGGCTCACTCTAGGGTAACCCTCCCGGCCTCTCATACCCACTCCTTACTCATACCTTGTCCCGGACGGACGAGTAAGTTTGGAAAAAGAAACTGGGCATACTCAGCTCGGCTGGTCACTGGCCCCCTCTCCTTGGAGTCAGCCAGTCCACAGGGAGCTGTAGCTTCCAGCCCTGCCTATGCCGCAGTGGGTCGCAGGGCGTCACATCTGAACTGAGTCTGAAGGGCGGGTTTGCCAAGGAAGCAAGATGGGGGGGACAGGGCATCTCAGGTGGGACAGGATACGAAAACACAGAGGTGTAAAAGCACACGGCGTCTTTGAGGAGCAGAAGGTAGGCCACTGTGGGAAGCACAGATATGAAACCCAAAACGTAGAGTGTGAGGGGTGACAACGCAGCACATGAAGAACGGCCACAGGATCCCCTGGAAGCAACGGGCAGAGACTGGGCAGGGAGTGGAGGTGTGGGCACGCCCACGACAGGGCCTCCTGCCCAAACCACACAGGGCGACAGTCTGCTCTGAGCCATAGGGCTGGCCCTAGAAGTGACGCTGGGAGATGGGCCATCTGTTCCCTGAGGGCTTTAGTGCAAAAGGCCAAGCAGACCCAGGGCAGCACTAGGAAGATGAGGGGAAATAAAAATAGAAATCCCAGCTCTGCGACAAGGAGGCTCACGGAGCACCGCTTGTACCCTCCTCAGTTCAAAACCCACAGCAAATCCAGACTGGACTGGCTACTTGGCAGAGCCGTGTGGCCATGCATACCGTATGACCCATTTATATGGAATGTCCAGAATAGACTTATCTACGGAGACGGACAAATGAGTGGTTTCCAGGAACTGGGGTGGGTGAAGAGAAACACGGTAGTGATTGTGCTAATGGGAATCGGGTTTCTTTTTGAAGTGATATAAACACTTATGGGGGCCAGGCGCAGTGGCTCGTGCCTGTAATCCCAGAACATTGGGAGGCCGGGCTGGGGAGGTAGAGGCTGGGAGGGTCAGGACTGAGCCCCTCTTGGTCTTGAGCAGGAGCTCAGACGGGCCCGTGGGGCTCCTGGGAGGCCTCTGGGCACTCAGTGAAAGGTTTCTCTTGAACGTGCGTCAGCTACAAGCAGGAAGTAGATGAGGAGGGTTTGAACTGATGAGCAAGAGCCCCCTGGCGAATCACTTGGGAGGAAGCAAAGGAGGGCTAAGGGTTGCTTCTCCCTGTGCTCCAACTCCCCAGACAGGAGCCAGGGATAAGAAGTGGCCCACAGGGGCTGCCAGGCTGGAGCTGGGAGAGGACTGCTGCAGGTGGGGGCCCGACGGGACAGGCCCTCACAGGAGAAACCACTCCCTGCCTGGCCCCCAACAGCCAACTGGAGCAGTCAAGGTGAGAAGCTGAAGTGGGGTGTCTGCAAACGGGCTCCGACAAGGCTTTGCTGGGGAGGAGGGAGCAGGTGGATGCTGGGAGGACTCCAGCCACTCCCTCCCAGAGGCAACCCAGGCACGGGTCCCTATAAGTGTGGAGCTGGCAGGTTGTTCCCAAGGCTGCCACTGGCCACCCGCTCACCGATCCTGGAGCCGGTCCTGCGTGTCCTTCAGCCGGGCCCTCAGGTGCCGGATGCACACTTCCTTCTGCTGCAGCGGAGTCAGGTACTGCTCTGGGGTGGGGGGCTTGATGCCATGGTTGTCGCTGCAGAGTGTATACTTCATGGAGCGCCTGCAAGGGGACACCCGTCATCAGAGAGGGAGGAAGAGGTCGGGCAAAGCGCAGATGTTGTGCCTCTGGGGAGCAAGGGGAGGCCAGCCTAACCATCCTTGTCCCCTGACCACCAGATGGCTGCAAGCCAGGCCTCCTGCACAGGGCCCACGTGGGCATGTGAATACCCAGCCTTCTGGAAGGTGGGTTTTAGTAAAGCTCTTGTAAGGGAGGACATAGTGTCAGGGTGGGGACTCAGGGTTCCTCTAGTTAGGGTGGGAGTCGTACCCCAGAGCATGCGTGTAAGCCCAGCACCACGCCAAGTGCTTGACCAACCCCGTCCATCCTTACAGCTGCCCTGGCAGTAGGGATTGCCTTCATCTTTCAGAGGGGCTGCTGGCCTCATGAAGGTTAACTCTTGCCCAGAGCCCCACAGACAGTCCCAGAGATTGACTAGTATCCCCCAGAACCCAGCCCAGAGAATGAGTTCGAAGGCTGGAGGCTTGGGTGGGAGGGGCAGACTTGGGTCTGCTTGGTAGACAAGGACTCACCCGCTGCAGAGGAGGAAACGTCTCCCAGGGTGGAGGGAGAAGCTCTCCTCTCTGGAGGCGATAGCCCTCACAGCCTGGGCACAGGGAGAGCAGACACAGGTGTGCGGGCACAGTCTCTGCACACACACCAACACTCTCACTCCTCACCCACACTCAAGTACACAGCGGTGTGTACCACATGTACACATGCTTACTAGAAGTGCATATCTGAGTATGTTGATCCCAGTCCATTTGCACTTGCACACCCACATGCGTGGGTGGGTACACACTCGTGCCTGCATGTACCCACCATCTTGCTGCCACCCTCGGGGCACTCGCATATACTAGGACACCAGCCCATGCACATGTTCACATGTCCACGCTCTGGGGGCACATGTGAGCACACACGTGAACGCCTGTTAGCTCTTGTCATGGACTCGCCAACAGCAGTACCCTGAGGTGTCAGCAGGCTGGATGTGCACTGCTCCCAGCACGGGGTGGCACCAGCATTGTGTGTGTAGCACCCTGACCCCAATAGTACAAAGGAGAAGAATTTCCACCCAAAGGGCAGTGAGGCGCCAGTCAGGGAGGCAGGGCCAAGGCTTTCACAAGGAAGGAGAGCACCCCAATTCTACAACACACTAGGTGGTAATTCTACAACAGGCCGCCTCTGCTCACAGCTTCCTCACTGCTGGTTGTCCTGTTCATAAAGAAACCTCCTTGGGTTTTGGCTTAAAAACCTGGGCATGTTTTCATGCAGTTAGAGACTCCGGCCTTGCTGCCATCCAGCTCTGTTCCTTTAGAGGATGGGGACCCCTAGGTCTAGGGAGGGGCAATGATCCTTTACGGGCTGAAAAAGACAGGCCATGGAGGCCGAGTGTGTGGCTCACGCCTATAATCCTTGCACTCTGGGAGGCCGAGGCAGGTGGATCATTTGAGCTCAGGAGTTCGAGACCAGCCTGAGCAAGAGCGAGACCCCGTCTCTACCAAGAATAGAAAGAAATTAATTGGACAGCTAAAAATACATATAGCAAAAATTAGCCGGGCATGGTGGCACATGCCTGTAGTCCCAGCTA
>CAUYSK010103946.1:0-13672 GCA_963575035.1 Avahi laniger | reverse complement strand
TAAAAATGTATCTAAAGAGCCATTCTCCATATATTCTGTCACTATCATCACTGGTTTACCTGAAAAAGAATACAGAATTATATAAACTGCTGCTTTTCGATTTTCTCATTCTTATCTAGGAAATTTACAAGGAAGTTTTTATTTGTGTCCAAATTATATATATTCCTTTTAAAAATGTCCTCTTTGAGTAACAGGCAAATTCCTGACATGATACTATCTTATTATAATGGGTGGAGTTTGTGAGAAAAAAGTATCATGAGATTAGTAACGGATGACATTTAAGATAAACACACACAATTGCCAATATTGGAACTAATTTATGTAGAAAATGAATTCAAAGGTGAATTCTATTTTAATGGACGTAATGATATAATGTATCAAATAATATCCAGCAAAACACTTGGAATATATCCATCTTTGTCATATTAAATCATTCTAAAGAAAAACTCCTTTCCTAACTGCTCTGTCTACAATCCCTTGAATATGTGTGTTGTGTTTTCCTACCTATATTTCTGTTTTTGCAGCTTCTTTCCTTATGGCTACCTCCCTTTCCTTTTTTTCACCCACACACTTACGCTATTAACCCCATTTTTTTTTCATTCTTCAAAGCCCTGTTATAATCCCCCTTGTTATATGAAACCTTCCCTTAGTAATCATTTCTGAATTCTCTTCCTTTCATATCTGACATTGACATGTAGCCTAGAAGTCAGCTAGACAGATTCTGGACCTATACTTCCTGGCTTTTCAACCTAGATCGCTCACTATCTTTTGACCTTGGGCCAAGTCAATTATCATCTCTGTGCCTCAGTTTTCTCACCTGTAAAATAGGAATAATGACACTTATCTTATAGTGTTATTGTGTGTATCTACCAAGTCATATGGTTATCCAAGGCACTCACAGTAATGCCCATTACTTAGAATTTTCTACATAAGAAAATTATTATCATTTTACAAAATTTTATCAACTTTTTATCTGTGTGTTAACTTTCTTGCTAGATGCAAGTTGATGAACAGACTAGATTAAATAACTATCCCCTATAAAATTGTGATTCTTTGTACACAGTATGTCTGTACTGCAAGATAAAAATACAAGATCAAAAATCTTTCCTATGCAAGAAAATATCTCAAACATGGTTGCCAGTTTTATCATTCCACATGAACTTCACTATATGTGAAAACATGCCCCTTTATTCCCTAATAAAAATATGCTACATAAAATTTAAATGTCAATTTAAACTATTTTGAAGAAAAAAGGAGACCTATGATGACAAAATTACTATCTTATATACTCCTTAATTAACTTTTTATATTATGAAGGGAAACAAAGCCTATACAATTATGAAATGTATTATAATTAATTTAATGGCATTCTCCAGAGGGACATCTGTATTTTACTTGAAAATTGATTAACTCAGGACACAGAATTAGAACTTGAATAGTTATACACAACGCATTATCCAGGAGTGCAAATATAGACATAGAAAGTTTGACAATTACATCTGAAAAAGAAATAACTGGGCTGAAATAGGATTTTTCATCCCAAGATCATGTAAAAACTCACTGTTTAAAATGATAAGGTAGGGCGGTCTAATTTCTTAGATAATTATCTTCTTATTAAATCCTTTAGAGGCAATATTTCTTTTAATGGAATGTGGCAGGTTTATTACAATTTGCCTCATCTTCTTTAAAGTTTGTGAAACTTATAAGAAGTTTGTCTAAAATAATTCATTCGACATATATTTGTAGATGACTACATTAGGTGAGAGTTCACATACGCAGAGAATGGGCACGGGAGATGTCATTTGAACCTTGCGTGTCACTGGAGTAATAAAATGTCACTGGCATTCCAGGAAGAAAGGCTGCACGTGCCAAGGCATCGTGTCATGAAAGACCCCATCAAGTCCGAATGTGACTAGAGCCCTGGATTCTTTTGTTCATTAAATCAGAAAGCGACAGGGAAGGAGGTGAGGAACGTTGATTTTGAAACTGTATGAAATTCCTTAGTAGAAAAAAAAAAAGGAATGATTTAGATTTTATGTATAAACAGCTCTGACAGGACAACAGGAAAAAAAAAAGATTATAACGATTTTGTTTTTCTCCTTCCTATAATTGTAGTCTATGTTCATGAATGGAGAAATGCTTCCAAATTCGACTTCATTTTATTGATATTGCTGTACCAAGTTAGAAGGACTTCAGCTGGACTCTAAAATAGACAAAATTCTGCTTTGGGTCCGTTTTGTCCCATTCTCGTATCTCAGAGTGTTTTATTTTTATCTGAAACCCTATTCTTTCAACCATCCAGAACTAATATACTTCTCCCAAGGGTGATAGTCAAGCTGTTTTGGCACAATTACTTATGAGTCAAAATTTATAGCAGCCATAAAGCTGTGCTATCCTGGAGCAAGCCGCTAGACATGACTACTCCTTCTTTTGCTCGATTTCACGAATTTGAAGTACCTGGGGAAGAAACTGCGTATGCATTTAAAGGGGACACATGGAACACTCTGGCATCAGCTTTTTACCAAACAGTATAAAATTATTTTTATAAATGTACAAATAATAGAGCCAAAAGAGTATGTCCCTGTGAAATATCAGCTCTGATGTAACTAAAAGGAGGCCTGGATTTTCTAGAATAGGCCTGTGATTCCAAGAATCTTCTGTCTGTGGCTATTTGATTCTGATTCTGCCTCATCTAGCTCCTTACTTACATGAATCTACTGAAAAGATTGTCTCATTATAATTAGAAAAACTGAATTGCAGTAGACATGCAGGGAATACAGTCTCAGCTTTCCCTACTTGGTACCTCTCAGCTCATACTAGAGAGCAGACCCCTCGTTCATCAACGCAAAACAATATTCTATGTCTATCATTATCTAATTTGCCCCACTTCCTTCACGTTTGTGGGCCTTTATCTATATTTCTTTTCTTTTCTTTTCTTTTTTTTTTTTTTTTTTGAGACAGAGTCTCACTCTGTTGCCCGGGCTAGAGTGCCGTGGCATCAGCCTAGTTCACAGCAACCTCAAACTCCTGGGCTCAAGCGATCCTCCTGCCTCAGCCTCCCGAGTAGCTGGGACTACAGGCATGCGCCACCATGCCCGACTAATTTTTTCTATATATTTTTAGTTGTCCAATCAATTTCTTCCTAATTTTAGTAGAGACGGGGTCTCGCTCTTGCTCAGGCTGGTTTCAAACTCCTGAGCTCAAACAATCCACCCGCCTCGGCCTCCCAGAGAGCTAGGATTACAGGCGTGAGTCACTGCACTCGACCTATATTTCTACTTATAACACTTTCAGTTTCTTTTCTCTCTCTTTTCCTAGACTTTCTTCTTTCTGCCTATCTTCTCATATTTTGGGCTCACTTCTTACAGTTTTGGGTCAGTGGTAAATATTTCCACTGCTCACCCATGTCCAGTGAGCAGAATTTGGATGGAATTCCCATGTAAAATATCTCTTTCTCGGAAATATCTGTATGTTAAATTCAACCCCCAACTCACAAAATTTTCAGTTTATACTCCAAAGAGAATGCACTGATCAGACAACTTATTTACATTAAATAATACACATTGGGAAAGAAAAAGTGATGGCTTTTTTGGGAGATGGGCAGCTGGCATTCATCCTGTAAGATTCTCAGTTAGCATCACCTGGTTTTAAAAGTCAGGTTAATTATTTATGACAGTGTAAGTTGTAATGTCAAAAACAAAAATGTTATTTGAGAAATACGATAAGGACCTAAAACACCTCTCATATTTCACATGACAGGGGGAAAAGCAATTAAAATGAATGTTTTGCAAACAAGTATGATCTTCTTTTGTTGACAAGAATAAGACATTTCAGGACCCATTCGATTATTTTTCATGCTTGAGTCATTTTAATGCTAATTACATTTAGTTTGGCTTCTGTTTTGTCTCACTTCCTGAGAGCCTGCAAGAATGACATAGCAATAATTAATGTTGCTTACTCTAACCCTTGTAAATTCAATAAAACTGTATAAATCATTTTCCATTATCCAGCTTGAAGTACAGACACAGAGTAAATCTGCCAATAATTTTGAAAGCATATTATAAAAAATCCATATAAAAGGAGCTCATAAAGCATGTCAAAACCTGATTTTAATCACAGAGTAGTTTTTATATTACTTTATATTATTTACTGAGGGCCTAGCCCAAGCAGAGTCTAAGAAGAAATAGAAACCCATTATTTGCGGAATTCACCTTTATTATTGATAATCACAAAAGAGCTCCAATTTATTGATTTATTGAGCACCTACTCTTGACAAGGCATCGTTGTAATTAGTTGTTATTAAGATTGTATAATCATATTACAATAAACGTTTTTCATATAAAGAAAATTAGGCTTAGAAAGGTTCAATAGTTTAGTTGGGTTGACTAGAGCAAGTCATAGAAGAAGCAAAATTGGGAATCAAATTTACATTTATCTGAATATAAAGGCTGTTCTCCATTCTTCCATCCTAAATTGTCTATAACGTCAAAATATTTACTTTCAGTTTTAATTTCATTTTAAAATCTCACAAATATTCATTTTTTCGTGTTAATACAAACTTGGTAATCATGACTGGGTCTTAACAAAGTATTCAACCACTGACAGCAGATCTGGTAAGAATTAACCTTCTCTCAATAAATATTCTATTCTTACCTAAGGTCATGACTTATATATGCTCCAAGCAGTCGATCATGAAGACAGGGAAGTGGGGAGTTGCTGTTCAATGAGTGCAAAGTTACAGTTATGCAAGACGAAAAGCTCTAGAGATTTGTGCAATATTGTGCTTAGAGTTAACAATACTGTACTGAATACTTAATTTTAAGAGGCTAGATCTCATGGTGTGTGTGTGTGTGTGTGTGTGTGTGCGCGCGCGCGCGCGTGTGTGTGTCACAATAAAAAAAGAGAGTTTTTTTCCTTACTATGTAATTTTTTGGTGCTAATATCCATCACAAATCTGCAAGAGAGAAGAGAATATGCCCCTCCTGGTAATACAATCCTTTCCCATAAGATGTCTCAAAGTTAGGTGAAACAAATTTGAGATGCGTTGATCTAGTATCCTTACTTCATAGAGCATGGTCTCTGACAAGCAGCATGAGCATGGCCTGGGAGCTTATTATAGAAATGCAAAATCTCAGTCCCCAGTTGGGTCTATTGAAACAGATTTTGCATTTTAGCAATCTCCCCAGAGGCACATTAAATTTTGTGAAACACTAAACTAGGCCACATCACAAGAGTTGCAGCTAAATCTGGACTTATTATTTTATTTGCATTCATACCATCTGCCTTTCTGAAACCATTAGATCATCAATAAACACACACCACTTAGGGCTATCAGGGAGCATTTCATTTAGAAGCCTCATAATTCACTGGAGAACAATTGTCATTGGGTTTCTCTTAGAGACATTTTATAAGACTTGTATAATAAAACTTGTATAATGATTAAATGTAAGCCTCTGCTTACACTTATGTATCTATAGTTTTGTTTCATTATGCCATTCTATTTGGGTTGTATTCTATTTAGTATACTAACACTTGGAGCTGTGAGAAATTGCTTTTATTCTTACCCCAAGGAAAACTTGGAATAATGCAAATATGTGAATCAATTATTAATGGTTAATGGTGAACCAGAAAATAGGACCTTGTGCTTGTAGTAGGATATAGAATGCTTATTGCGAGGAGAACACAAACAAAATGACAAAAACAAACAAACAAATAAAACAGTGAGACGGTTAGAATTTAGAAAGGCATTCAGATATTTTAATTCTATTATGGTTCTTATTTGCTGGCTAACACATGAGAGCAAATCATTTTTAAAATTACATAACATCAATTTGGGGAAATATGATAAAGTGAAAAGTCTGCATACCTCACCTGAGACAAGAGCATGAAAATGCAAAATGTCTATACAGGTAGAAATTCCAAGCTTTCCAAAATATCTTTCTTCATTTTGGACTGTTTACATTGATATAAACTTTCTCAATAGATGTTCCTTTCTCAAAATTAAAAACAAATTAGAATTGTTCTGACATTAGTAAAGGTAGATTATATGATAATTAATTATGGAGTCATAAATTATTGCCTTTTCAGAGAAGGTAGAGAATCTAAATACTATCAACCTGACTTTGTTTTATTAATAATAATAACTTTAAAACACAATGTTTCATTTACTAACAATCAGTCTATGTGTCAGTATATCTCTATTTCTATAGCAATATTTCTTTCAGATGATTGAGATTTAGATTCTGTCAGGAAGAGCACCTGTAAATCTCTCATAATTATTTTATGTGTATTTATTAAACCCCTGTATATAACCTAACAAAGAAAAATAAGTATCAAATTAAGGAACTGGCTTCAATTTCTACTTCAGTTTTAAAGTTGTTTATTTCCATCATGGTTTATCACTGGTTCATAGAATTTGATTTCTTTTTGTGAAACGGAAAACATAAAATTCAAGCATATTCATGCTTCAAATACTTTTATTTGTACTTCTCAGGGCAAAAGGTAAATGCAACTTTTATACAGAACACCTGTAATGGTATGCTAATAGGCAACTCATATATAACATGTTCGCAACTAAACTACTGATTACCAAGCTTAATCTGGTTCCTCCAAAACTCTTTCCTGTAAATTGCAACTCCTTTTTTGAGGTACTCAGGGCAAACAATTTATAATTATCATTAACCCCTCTCTTTTTCTCACACTCCGCATCCAATGTACAAGAAGCCTGACTGTGATTGCCTTCAAAATATCTACCGAATCCAACCACTACTCTTTATCATGTTAGATCATTGCCCTGATCTGTGAATTATGTCAGTAGCTGCCTCACCGTCTTCCTGCTTAAACACAGATTCCCACCATCTGTTCTCAATCCACTGACAGATCCTATTAAATGTATACAGCAGATTCTTTATAAACTCAGATTAAGAGATGGTCTTTGCAGGGACCAAAGAGTTCTTGCACTGTCTGTCCTCCTGGTACATCTTTAGGCTAAGCTCTTACCAGAAACTTCCCTCACTCATTCCATTGCAGCAACAATGGCCTTCTTGCTGTTTCTTGAACATTCCAGGCAAGTTTGCTTACAGCTTGGCTGGTCCCTCTTCCTGTAGCACTCTGCCCACAGTTGGCTGCAAGGCCCTCATTTTGCTTCATTCAAGCTTTATCTAAGTCAAATAGAAATCACCAACCATCCACAGGGGCAATATTTTATCATCTTACTGAGCTCAATTTTCTCCATTTACTATAATTGTATTCATTCATTCAGTTTTTGTTTCTGCCACCCAAATGTGAGCTCCGTAAAGGCAGAGTCTCAGTCTGTTTAATCTCTGATGTATCCTCACCGATTAATAGGAATAAACATGTACCAGGTGATGGTTAATTAATATTTTTTAATAAATGAATGTTTTCATGTGGATATCAAATGAGGAAATATGAGGTTGGTTATATACATCGTTTAACAGCTTGGCTTTTGCTGTTAGACGGAGCTGTTTTAAAATCTAGCATTGTCCTATGCTAGTTTTATGATATTGAGTAACACATTTGACCTCTTTAGTGTTAATTTTTCCCATTTGTAAAATGAGAACAAATACTAGTCTTTATGGCATAGCATTATCCTGTAAATTAAAGAAGATAATATATAAAGAGCACTGAGCTTAGTAAATTCTTAACATAATATTAGTGACTAGCAGTAGCAATAACTGATACACACAAGTTCCTGTGAAAAGATTCGCAAGCAGTTTCCTTCCCGTGAGTTTTATTTTTTTTATTAAAAGCCCATGATTTTATAGAATAAAGTATTTAAAATAAAAATACAAATTATATAATTCTAACTAGTTTAAAATGTTTAAGTAACTGCAATTTATTCATTCACTATTTTAATTTCATTTATGTCTTGTTTTAAAATTACCGAATGTGTCTGGCCCTGGGATAGACACAAAGGGAGTTATAAATCTGTTAGTTTCAAGAAACTCATTGCATGGTAAGGGTAATAAAACATGTACAGATGTAACTATGATATAAAGTATAGGATGACAAAGTGCATAGAAATGCCACTGGCATTTAGACAATTGACTCTGGCTGAGAACTCATTCATTCAACAAATATATGATACACTACACATGCCGGATATGAATCTAGGGAAAACACAAGCGAGCACAACAAAAACTTTGCCCTTTGAGGCTTATATTCTGAAGCTTGTATTCTAATATACAACTGGAAAATTTGCCTCTACTCAGCTATTCACATTATTGAGAGCCTACTCTATGGCAGGTAGACACTCAGGATGAAGAAAAAATAAAGATAAACGATGCTGATCTAACGAAGGTCACATTTGAATTAAACTTGAAGGTCAAGTAGAAAATGGAGAGGACATTCTAGGGCTCAGTGAAGTATCTCAAAAGGGCAGAACAAGAATATGGTAGAGTTTTCCAGAAAGGAAATAGTGGAATATGGAAATGTGGCCAAATTGTATCAGGCTAAGTATCAAAATATGTGCATGGTGGTCATTTTGTCTGCTTGTTTCGTGATGAAGCATGATAGGGAAGCAGTGATTTAGCAAAATCTCTCTGAAGGCACAGCGTGTGAACTAAGCTGAACTAAGGTGGGGAAAATGCCAAAATGGGAAGACTAGTTGAAGACTATTGGAATAGCTCTAGTTAATATATTCTAAGGGCCGGTAAAAAGGGGCCCATTAGATACAATGAAACAATATATCTGAAAGATAATTATAAATTTATATAATAAGTCAAAATTGTCTGATAATCTAAGTAATCATTTGTCATTGACTGTGCCAACTCCTTTAAACACAGAAAAAGAAAGAGATTTCTTTGTTATTCTAATATTTTGTTTAAATTTATTAATTCTACAGGAGAACTAAGCTTTTTCACACACGATTCTAGATTAAGAAGTAAAGCTATAAATAATTCTAAGACTATAGAAATACTCCTTTAGTCAGTTTGGATAATAATTTTTCACTGGCGGAAAAAGAAATGTTAAAGAACTAAGGATGCTGCAATGGGAAAATTATAACTTTTTTCTCCTTTTTATCTTTTTCCTGAATCTCATTAAATAGTAAAAGCAGGTACTGTGTCTATTACACTAAAGTGTCTTGTATTGCAAATGAGTCAATTAAGCCAAGACCTGCAGGTTTTTTACACCATTTGTCATGAAAGTTCTCTAGACTATATGTATTTGATACTGTTCTACATACACACACACACACACACACACACACACACACACACATATACACACACGCACGTGTGCATGTGTGTACATACCTATATATGTGTGTGTGTGTGTGAGATGTGTCCTGTTTCACAACAAATCACAGAAGGAATTCGAATGGGAGTTGAAGCTTCTGGCACGTAAGGCAGAAAGATGAAGGCTCACAATGACACCAGCCATAGGAGTGCTACTTCAAACTCCCCACCTCAGCTCCAATCAGAAAAAAATCACAAGATTTAGTTGCACTTATGTCTCATTATCTGTGTGCTGCAGGTTGAGAATAATTGCTGAATAAATTAGCATCAGATCAGAAAGCATGAAATTAAGGACACAAATAAAGTGAGCTGCAACAAGGTAAATTAAAAACAAGCTGAAGACTTCCTAAGTCGACCATCAAGAGCTATATTTATAAAGGGGAAATACAGTTTTAGTTCACACAGAACGAAAAGTAAAAACAAATAAATATTTTTAAGTATTTACATTATCCTTTACATATATACTAATATGTAGCCTCGCGGTGGGCAGCATCATCAAACAGAATATTTGATTAGGAGATTGGAAATCTCCAACTATCTTTGCAACCAAAGTATCTTTTATAGACTAGAATTCATAGACTATGGATATGATCTTTTGTTGATATTGACACGAGCCTCTAAAAATAAAGGTTTCCAATGTGTATAAAATATATGGAATTTAGTTGTAATAGTATAAGGAGTTGTCTTAGTTTATCTCAGTCTGAACTCATGTAAATAAAACAAGATCTATAATAAATCAAGGGTCTATAAATGTAGGTAAATATTATTTCTAATAATTTTTGACTGTTTTGAATGTCTACTACTATATGATACATTTACTTAGATAAAAATAAATAATATAATTACTTGCAATTTTGTTTATACGCACACCAGCCCATCGCATGTACACACATACACACATATTTTAATCCGCATGACAATCTCTTAAGGTATTTTTCCCCTTTTTATGTGACATCGAGACTCCAAGTGTTTAAGTAAGGTGTTCATGGATTGGCATATGTTTAGATACAATATGTTTACATAAATATTTAGGATACGAACTGGGTTTTCAAGGAGCATATAATTTTATTTTATTTTTTGCTAGGGAGCTGAAAATATATGCAAAAGAGATGAAGTTAAGTGGAAGATCTGAATGAAACTTTTGGATCAAATGAAGAAACATTATAGACTGTTGCAAAAATTTTTCACATATGCACAAGTTCAAGAGGAGAGAGAAGTTCAGGGCAAAGTGATGAGAGATTGTTTAATGGATTTTATGGAATTGAGTAGAGTTTTGAAGAATTTGAAAAAGCAGTGAACATGAGGCTGTAAGTTTCAGAAAAAGAGGTCAATGTAGGCAGGGAAAAATATGAGGTTAAAATGGACTAAGAATAGATGGATATGGAAGAGTTCAGAGCATAGGAAGATAGATAAATGGAAAAGTAATATCTTTATTAAGTATTACTCTCTGTCATGCCTATTCTAAACTTGCATTAATTCATGTCATCTTCACTATGTTCTGAGGTGTCCTTACTGCATTCCATTGATGTGCAAGCTAAGATTCTGAATGTTTAATTGTTTAACTAAGTTGTACAAAGCTATGTAGCAGTTTATGGCAGAATCAAAATTAAAATCCAGTCACTAGACCCGCAGTCCATGTTCTTGAACAGTACACAACATGGTTTTTTATAATAATAAGAGCCATCTGGCATTTGGTACTGTTCTACACATTATATCTGAACCCATTACAGAGGGTAGGCTGGCTACCTATGGAACTTTATATTTACCTATGCTAATAGGGAGTCAGAGTGAAAGTTTATTTCCATAAAGTTAAATTTGGCAGCCACGTGAAGGATGAGACAAAGATATGGAATTAATCAAATATTTGCCTACTATTATTAGTAGTACTATCATTAAGAATGATGTTTTACACTAGATCATACTATTTCTACATAGGAAATCATTTTATTCAATCTTTGTTGTTATGATTCTTTTTTCCACAGTATCTAGAACCAACATGCT
The DNA here is from genome assembly GCA_963575035.1 of Avahi laniger. Taxonomy (NCBI): domain Eukaryota; kingdom Metazoa; phylum Chordata; class Mammalia; order Primates; family Indriidae; genus Avahi; species Avahi laniger. The sequence goes on along the minus strand of CAUYSK010103946.1, from coordinate 2,414 downwards.
ATCACAAATGTCCTTTCAAAGCCCTTCCCCTTAGAGAGAACACAGTCACATTCAAATTCTAATTTTATTTTATGATACTTGTATCCCCATAATTTTCACATCATATTCTCTCAATTTCAAATATTCAATTATTTCACACATTCGCCTAAGGATATAATAGTTGAAAAATATTTTTATTTCTTTTAGTCTTTTCAAAATTAATTTTTTTTTTTACCCTCTTTTCCTTGACTCCTCTCTCTTGTCCCTGACTCTCACCTGTAGCAACTTATTTTTTCTCTGGTAAGACCTCAGAATGCCTTTTTTTGCTTCAGCAATGCCCTCTCTGGGTTGTCATCAAAGTAAGAATAATTTATGGGCATGTACTCAACTGGAGGAAGAAACATACCTAACATAAAATGTCTGCGGGTTATTTTATTTCTTTGTTGCATTCTTCAATGAGCATCCTTTCTCTTTGAGATATGTGAAAAACAATCTCCCAGAAACATAGGCCGACTCAAAATTTCAATCCATTATCCACATGATGCTTTTTGGGGTGATCTTTCTATAGGACTTGTGAGAGGGTTCTGCATTCTTATCTATGATCCATTGTAAATGAATTGTAAATGAATCATGAGTTGGTAATTAACCTGTTACATACTAGGTAATTATTTTGTTTCTTTTGTATCTCATTGTAAAAAAGTTTTATTGCTATGGTTTTGTTTTGTTTTTCATATTTAAAGTCTAATTAGCATAAATGGATATACAATCAATTGAATAAGAGCATTTATTGAATACACATTGCTTTATACACATATTTGACATATATAATTTAAAATTTTATTAATAAAAACTGAAGTTGAACAAATGCTTGAAAGAAAGTCTAGAGAATGATCCCTGCAGAAGTTTTTACATGATTTTAGTAAGTGGTATGTAGGGTATAAGGGATAATAAAGGAAGGAAACAGAATACATAGAAATGATTAAAAAAAGAGTAGACAAAGAGAAAATAGAGGTCTTAATTATGCACCACATAAATACTTTACTGGGTGACTGAAAACGATTTAAAATCCTTTTATTGAAAGGCTCACCACACAAACACATTTACAAGACACTAACACAAATTTAAAAGAAATGTGAAATTCTAGATATTTCTGAGTAAATATTAGATTTGTTTTAACAATAAAAAATTAGTTGCAAAAAACTTTTCCTGTCTTCTATGGCTATTACTTTTTGTAGAACTATTAAAATACCTTAAAAAATTAAATAAAGCACATTTAGCTATAAAGAACTGCTTAAAAGATGGTATTACTATGCTTATAGTAATTCTATTAAATGTTAAACTGCAACACCTGAATCAAAACTTTGAAGTTAATATTTCATTAGGGTAAAAAGTGAACAAGCCAATAGAAAAAAATGTTGATAACTCTACTGCTTCTTTTATCTGGATACATTATTTTCTAGTACTGAATTCATAGTAAATAAGTTAATACATATATTTTGAAAAAAATAAATAAAAATTCAGGTTCATTGAGTGTCGGCTTTGCCAAAAATCCACCAAAATACAGGACAAATATTAATATTACAAGAATTAATTTATTACAATGGTTAGATTCTATCTAATCAAAATTAACAATAATCTAGACAAATATTCATGATATGGACAGATACATGCACAATATGCCATTGTACTTACTTTTGGTCACAACACCTTCTAAATGGATTATGTTAGGATGATCAAACTGTCCCATGATACTTGCTTCACCCAGGAAATCTCTGCGTTGCTTTTCAGTATAGCCTACTTTAAGGGTTTTGATAGCCACAGGTAATTCTCTTTTTCCTGGTAATTTCAAACGTCCACTACAAACTTCACCAAATTCACCTTGTGATAAAGATGGGAAAAATACACAAACTCATTTGCAATTCATACTCTAATAATACTCTAACACACTCTGACGATATTAAAACTTAGACCAAAAAAAAGAGTCAAAAAGAGGAGCGCAAACATCATCACCAATGTTAACAGAAAATAAATGGTACATTGGGAAAAAACATCTATAGATGATCATAAAACACTTTGGGGTTATTAGCTTCATCCATGTCACCTACAAAAACCTTAATGAAAATATTAGAAAGAAATGAAGAACAACTAAGAATTACTTTTTCTTCTTTCTCTTTCTATTCTAGCAGTATAATTAATGAGAAAAGATGAAAAGAAAGGTTATAGCTAGATAAAAATAAAACTATTTTACGGCAGAAATGAATTATGTAAATACTTCAGAGCAGTGGTCCCCAACCTTTTTGGTATCAGGGACCGGTTTCATGGTAGACAATTTTTCCACGGACCAGGGTGGGGAGATGGTTTTGGGTTGACTCAAGCGCATTACATTTATTGTGCAGTCAAACCTCTCTGCTAATGATAATCTGTATTTGCAGCTG
>CAUYSK010103945.1:0-10316 GCA_963575035.1 Avahi laniger | reverse complement strand
GGCTGGGACTACAGGCATGTGCCACCATGCCCGGCTAATTTTTTTCTGTATATTTTTAGCTGTCCAATTAATTTCTTTCTATTTTTGGTAGAGACAGGGTCTCGCTCTTGCTCAGGCTGGTCTCGAACTCCTGAGCTCAAACAATCTGCCCGCCTCAGCCTCCCAGAGAGCTAGGATTACAGGCGTGAGCCACCGCGCCCAGCCGATATGTTGTATTTTCATTTTCATTCATCCCAAACTATTTTATAATGTTCTTTGTGATTTATTCTTTGACCAATTGATTCTTCAGGAATGTGTTGTTTAATTTTCATATATTTGTGAGTGTCCCAAATTTCTATTTCATTCCTTCGTGGCCAAAGAACATATTTTTATATTATTTTAAAATTAAGGCTGGGAATGGTAGCTCATGCCTGTAATCCCTGCACTTTGGGAGATCAAGGCAGGAGAATCACTTGAGATCAGGTGTTTGGTACCAGCCTGGGCGACATAGCGAGCCCCATCTCTACAAAAAATTTAAAAATTGGACAGGTGTGGTGGTGTGTGATAGTGTGTGCCTGTAGTCTCAGCTAATTGGGAGGCTGAGGTGGTAGGATTGCTTGAGTCTGGGAGTTGAAAGTTACAGATTTATACTAACTCAGTTCTACTGAGATAGAGAAACATCACTCCTATATATCTCTACCTGTTCTTTCCCCTTTTTGGACTATTACTCTCATATATGTTATGTCTATATATGATAAAACTCAAAATACATTATTATAATTATAACTTTACATATTTTTATGTGTAGTAAAGAAGGTAAGTGAAGAAAAGAGAGAGCAGGTATATGTTTATAGAATTTATTTTATTAACCTTCTTATTTACTATTACTGGTCTCTTCATTTTTTTCTGTGAATTAGAGTTACCATCTGGTGCAATTTTCTTATTCCATAAAGCTTTTCTCCCACCACCTACTTTATGCTGTTATTGTCAAATATAATACATTTCTACATGTTACAGGCCAAACAATACAATTACATACATATCATTTAGCACAATTGCTTTAAAATCAGTTAAGAGACGGAGAAGAGATATGAATTTATCCTTTTATCCTTATCCTTTTTAAGTAATTACCTTTACCAGTACTCTTTATTTTTATTTTTTCACATGCATTTGAATTACTGTCTGGAGTCACTTGCTTTCAGTCTGAAAAACTTCCTTTAATATTTCTTGTAAGGAGAGTCTGCTAACAATGAATTCTCAGTTTTTGTTTATCTTTTTGGTTTTTTTTTTTTTTGAGACAGAATCTTGCTCTGTTGCCCAGGCTAGAGTGCCATGGTGTCAGCATAGCTCACAGCAACTTTAAACACCTGGGCACAAGCAATCCTCCTGCCTCAGCCTCCCAAATAGGTGGGACCAGAGGCACACGCCACCACGCCTGGCTAATTTTTTCTATTTTTTTTTTTTTAGTTGTCCAGCTAATTTCTTTGTATTTGTAGTAGAGACGGGGTCTCGCTCTTGCTCAGGCTGGTCTCGAACTCCTGAGCTCAAAGGATCCTCCCGCCTCGGCCTCCCAGAGTGCTAGGACTCCAGGTATGAGCTGCTATGCTCGGCAGAGAAGTTGGTTGTTAATCTTTCTTCTAGTTGCTTTTTTTTGTTGTTATTGCTTTCAGGATTTTTTCTTTGTCTTTCAGCAATTTTACTACTAGGTGTTTGAGTATGGATCTCTTTGTATTTATCCCATTTGGAGTTCATTGAGCTTCTTGGATGTGAAAAGGTTTTTTTTTTTTGGTTTTTTTGTTTTGTTTGTTTTGCTATTATTTATTTAAATAAGCATTCTGGCCCTTAGTTTTTCTCTTGTCCTTCTTGAAATCCAATAATTCAAATATTTCCTCTTTTGATGCTGTACCATAAATCCCATAAGTTTTCTTCATTCCTTTTCATTATTTTCTTTTTTCCCCTGATCGTATATTTTCTTTCTTTCTTTTTTTTTAAAGCCAGTCAAATTTAGCAGTGGGGGGTTGAATACCAACTTTAGTGACACTAATGTTAATAAGTTCTAATAACCCACTACCATCAGACCAGCCCTGACTGTATATTTTCAAATAATCTATCTTTGAGTTTATGGATTCTTTGTTTTGCTTGATCAATTCTTTTATTGGTGCCCTTTATTGCATTTTTCATTTCATTCATTGTATTTCTCAGCCCTAGTGTTTTGTGTTTGTTCGTTTGTTCATTTTTTTGTTTGTTTTAGTATTTTCAATCTCTGTTAAATTTCTTGTTTTGGTCATTGATTGTTTTTATGATTTCATTATTTTATTTTATATTTTCTGTTATTTTTAGTGATGAGGTCTCACTCTATTGCCCAGGCTAAAGTGCAGTCGCATGATCATAGCTCACTGCAGTCTCAAATTCCTGGGCTCAAATGATCCTCCCACCTTAGCCTCCTGAGTAGCTGAGTCTATAGGGACACATCACTATGCCCAGCTAATTTTTAAATTTTTTTTTTGTAGAGATAGGGTCTTGCTATGTTGCCCAGGCTGATTTTGAACTCTTGGCCTCAAATGTTCCTCCTGCTTTGGCTTCCCAAAATTACTCAGATTACATGTGTGGGTCACTGCACTCAGCATTGTTTTCCTTATTTCATTGAATTGCTTCTCTGTATTTGCTGAGCTTCCTTATTTTGAATTCTTTGTTTGGCAGTTAATAAATCTGTTACAGGTTAGGGCAGGGACATGAGAACCCCTGGAATGGGACAGGACTTTGCCAAAGAACAACCTGTGGACGTGTCAGTTCACTGAGCAAAAGCTGCTCGACCTTGAGGGGGACATTCCACTGATAAGGGATGTCTGAAAACGGACCCCACCTCGAAGCCTGAGGGCCACAGCATGGATGTCGCAAACGGACCTGGGCTTGGGACCCAAAGGTGGTGAGAATGATCAAAGGATGTCAGCCCAGCAGATAAGAGCAGTTTGCTATTCTAAGCCTGAAGCAATGTTCCTATCTCTCTCCTGACTTCATGTCTCAGTGAATGAGGAACTAGATAAGGCAGAAAGAAGTATGTGGTCTCTTTGTTCCCATTTAGAATATACGCTTTACTGCTGACTCATGATTTTAGCTTTAACTTGTGTATGCTTAGCTAGTTTATTGTTATTTTGGGGCACCTTGAAACTTAAACTCACGATATGTACATGTAAATCAGTGACTGATAATAATTGTTTGCTGAAAGAATAAATACTGATGCGGGGCTTCATGCGTGACCTCCTGGCTCATGGGAATGCTGGAGGACCCCTGATTTCCCCATCATTTTAACCTATACTTTATCTCTGCCTCTTCTATTTCCAATCTCTTGCGATGTTCCTGCTTGGGACCCGATTTATTGGGAGAGTTGCAAACTCCCGGCATAAATCTTCATTACTTTAGGGTCAGTTACTGGTGCTTTATTTTGTTTCTTTGGTGGTGTCATGTTTCCCTGATTGTTCTCGATCCTTGTGGTGATGCATTGGTGTCTATGTACTTAAAGAAGCAGGGACTTATTGCATTCTTTGCAGACTGGCTTTGCCTGGGAAAGCCTTTCAGGCTTGCTACTGGAGTCCTCAGGCAAGCTGGCCTGGGGCTTGGGTCAGCCCCACGAATATGCTTGGTACCTGGGTCTGTGGGTTGGGCCTGGAGACTGGATCCATTGGGGAGGACCTGTTGATTGGGCATGAAGCCTGGTACTACAGGGGCTGACTTAGCACTGGAGTCAGCCTTGAGCCCAAAGGATGGGATGGTTCACACTGGGATGGGCTTGGTGCCTGGGCCCGCAAGGGTGGTCCTAGAACCTCAGTCTATAGGGACCAGCCTGGTACTGGCATCTTCTGGGGTTGGCCTGGACTCTGAGTCTTTTGGAGCAGGCTTGTACATTGGGGCCAGTGGACATTGATGCCATAGGGACCAGCCTAGAGCCTGGGGCTGGCCTGGTGCTGGGGCACGTATGCAGCCTGGATCCACAGGGGCCAGTCTGGAGTCTCGGATTGTGAGCGCTAGCCTGATATAATCAGGGCTGGTCTGAAGCCTGGGTCCATGGGTCCATTCTAGAGGTTGGGTGGGCAGGTACTGGCCTGGAAGCTAGGTCTGTGAGGACTAGCCTGAGTCCTGGGGCCTTAGGGACCAGCCTGTAAACCTGGGTTCGTAACAATGGTCTTGGAGTCTAGGTTGGGGGAGCTGGCTCAGCACTGAGTTCTATTAGGATGGGCTTGTACCCTATGTCTGCTGGAACATGGAGCTGTAGGTGCCAGCCTGGAGTATGGGGCTGCATGGACCAGCCTGGCACTGGGCAGGCCTAAAGCCTATGTCTGTGGGTGTTAGCCTGGTACTTGAGGCCAGGGCTGTTGACCTGGCACTGGGGTGGGCCTTAAGCCTGATGTTGTGTGGGTGACCTGGCTCTGGGCTGGTCTGGAACCTGGAGCAGGCCTAGAGCCTGGAGCTATAGGGGCTAGCCTGGCACTGGGTGGGCCTAGAGCCTGTATTTGCAGGGAAAAGACATAGATCCTGGGTCCTTGGGTGCCAGCCTGATGACTAGGGCTGTGGGGGCTGGCTTGGTGATTGAATTTGCCAAGCAGGCCTGAAGCCTGGGACTGCAGGATCTGGCCTGGCACTGGGGGAGGCCTAGAGTCCAGTCTGTAGTTACTACCCTAGAATCTGGGGCCATGCGGGCCTTATCACTGCATTTTATTGGAGTAAGTCTGGTGTTGGGGGTCCAGGGCTAAGTTGGGTGCTCACTTCCCTCTCCTTCCTCTAAGTAGAGGGTATCTCCATGCTGTGATAACTGGGGTTGGAGAAGGGGTGATACAGGTAATATAAAACTGTCCTTCCTGCCCTCTTCAGTGTGTCTGTTCTTCTTTCAGTCAGCACCCAGGTGCTACAATCTTTCGCCTGGTGTCATTAGCTCTTGTCAAGGTATTTTCATGCATGGATAACTGTTCAAATTGATTTTCTATGGAGAATGAGTGCTGGAAAATCCTATTCTGCCATCTTGCTGATGTCCACACTCCCCTTCTTCATAGAAGGGAAAGATGTTTTAGCCGGTGAGAGGAACAAGAGCATAGGGCACTGCCCTGAAGCCCACATGGATGCCCTCCCAAGAATCTCTTTGTATTGAATTGTATGAAATGTGAATTCATAGCAACCACAATCAGTTCACTTTAATGAATTATTAGTTATCTCCTTACATTTTAGTCTTTATCTTGAAAATTTAGCCTTTAGTAGCACGGGCATGTACAAAAGAAGGGAAAAAGTATTTCTTCGTAATCTAGAAAAACATACAAACTATACTAATTCTTACTGTCCTGAATGTTGGCCAACAATTAATAATTCAAGACATCCAAATACAGACAACACCAAAAACACATTTGACCACTCTCCTGTTTAAAAATATAAAGCATGTTAAAGTAGAGATGGCAGAATTTGTTCATGTGGAGTGTGAGAGAAAATAGAAGGATGACTTGATGACTCTAGGTCTGAGCAACTGGAAGGATGAAGTTGCCATAAAATGAAGTAAGCAATTCTGCAGGGGGTGCAGGTTTTGGGAAAGGGGGCTTATTAGGGATATATTTGAAATTAATATGTTCAGACTAGTGTCTTAATCACAACTCTACACTCTTACCTAATTTGAACCTTCTGCCCATCTCCCAGCTCTGACCTACTTCAGGCTGGGAGGCCAACAGTCGGGAAAAGTGCATGGTCAGCTTCTGGGTCTCTTCTCCACGGTGATTGTCCTCTTCGCCAGCCTTACCACATCTTCAGCTCCTCTTCTGGGACAGGAAGGGGGAGAAAGATCGTACTGACTGGCACCCTGCGAAAGTGCCCTCTAGGAGATGGAGATCCCAGGGCTGATCCTTCCCTGAGTCCCTCAGAAATCCCTGTGTTAGGCGCTCTGGTGACAGGTCCCCAGACTCTGGCAATGCCCCCCTCCTACTGCCATTTTTGACTGTTCCCTGTTGTCTTTTAGGTCACCCTGCTGTTGGGATCCCATGGCCTCTCCAAGGTAGGATCCAAGAGGGACCCAGGATCCACATGTGGTCCATGAGAACCACCCATGCTTTGCCCTGTCCTCAGAGGAAGGATAGTCCACATCTAGTGCAGCCCTCTCTACTCTGCCACCACTGGCCACTTTGGCCTAGAGAATTTTTTTAGAACTTATGTCTGTATCACACATGCTCCAAGGAACTCAGGTCAAACTCTCCAAGAGATTCTGTTGAGGTCCCCTCTGTTGATTGGCTAAGGTGAGAGGACATACACACCAGAGTATAATATGAAACAAAACAAAAACCTGATAATACCAAGTGTTAGCAAATATGTGAAACAAATTATCACGTACTATTGGTGGGAATGCCTCTTTGGAAAACCTTTGGCAGAATCTACTTAAAGTGATCTGGCAATTTCATACCTAGTGATATACTCACCACATACACACACATATTTTTTAAATGGAATTTTTTAAGAAAGAATGAACTGCTTTCACAATATGGGCAAATTTCACAGGCATATATTAAATCAAAGAGGCAAAATATAAGAGTTCATTCTGCTTGATTCCATTTATATGACATTCAAGAACAAGCAAAAACAAATCTATGCTGTAGAAGTCAGGATAGTGGGGTAAGCAGTGAGCGGGTGAGAGAAGTTTCTGGGAGGTCTACCGGAATATTCCATATTTTAATCTAGGTGATGATTATATTCATAATGAATGGGTTTATACATTTCTAAAATTTAATATAGCTGTACAGTTAAGATTTGTGCATTTTATTACATGTATGTTATACTTCATTAAAGAAGTAAAAACAAAATTTGTGAAGAAACTTGTTTTCTCCCAACTATTCATGCATTGCATTTTCATTATTTTATAACATGAGCCAGGGATTTTTTACAAAGGGTGCTTTAGTTGTGAGGACATTTTGAGCCAAAAACTGGCAGAGAGCTTTCAGAAAGTGAAAATGTATGTCTAAGTAAAAATAATGCTCTTCTTTGGCTGCCTGTGAATAGTTCCTGCAGTGCTTTTCAGGATTCCACTTAATCCAGCCGTTTGGCTTCCTGGGCTTCTACCAGAATTTACCAGCAGGGGTCAGCCTGTCCAAAACTCAGAAGCTTGAGCCTTCTGTGAATTGGAACTTTCTTTCCAGTTCAGTCAAGCTGTCCTGGCCTTTCAGTTTCGTCACTTCATGTCTCCAGCCACACTTTCGTCTGCTCTGTTACCGCCACCTACTCCTGTGATCACAACATAGACCAGAAACTTCACTGCCTTTCTCACTCACTCAAATACCCTCTCCTTTCCTTCCATGTTCTCAAATAACTCTCCAGCAACACTCCTTTCACCTTACCAAGCCGTTCAGTCCAAGGACCTGCTATTTTCTGTCCATCTTTCCGTCTCCTCCTCTCTTCACTGTCCCCATCTCTCTCTCTCTTTCTCTCTGTTTTTCTTTTTACAAATGGAGGTCTCTCATCTCTCTCTGTCACCCAGGCTAGAGTGCAGTGGCATGATCATAGCTCACTGCAGCCTCAAACTCCTTGGCTCAAGTGATCCTCCTGCCTCAGCCTCCCAAGTAGCTGGGAATACAGACACACAACACAAAGTGTAGCTAATATTTTTTATTTTATTTATTTATTTATTTTTAGACAGAGTCTCATTCTGAGAACCACCCATGCTTTGCCCTGGGTGCCGTGGCTTCATCCTAGCTCACAGCAACCTCAAACTCCTGGGCTCAAGCGAGCCTCCTGCCTCAGCCTCCCAAGCAGCTGGGACTACAGGCATGCGCCACTATGCCTGGCTAATTTTTTCTATATATATATTTTTAGTCGTACAGATCATTTCTTTCTATTTTTAGTAGAGACGAAGTCTTGCTCTTGCTCAGGCTGGTCTCGAACTCCTGAACTTGAGTGATCCACCTGCCTCGGCCTCCCAGAGTGCTAGGATTACAGGCGTGAGCCACCGCGCCTGGCCTATTTTTTATTTTTTTAAAGATGGGGTCTCACTATGTTGCCCAGGCTGGTCTCAAACCCTTGGCCTCAAGCGATCCTCTCACCTCAGCCTCCCGAGTTGATGGGATTCCATGCCAGGCTTGTCCCCATCTCTTATACAAGCAGTACCAAGCACTTGCTAGGTTCATAGTAGACCCTCAGTAAGTGTTTGTTGAATTAGAATATCAATCTAGACTTTGACTTCACCAAGACAGGAGACAGGTGTGGTGCCCTTTGTTGCTTTAGAAAAATAATAATTATCTTCCATTTCCCACTGGAGGTAAAAAAAAAATCAACAGCAATTTATATTTGTATAGTGTTTGCCTTTTCAAAGTAATGTAACATTCATTATCATAATAATAAAGATATGTAAAAATAGGTTACATAGATAAGTGTTATTATTCCCATTTGATAGATGACAAAGATAAGGCACAAAGAGAGTTGACTAAAATGTCAGTGTAAGGACTAAAGCCAATGCCTCTAGCCTACCCATTTGTGTATTTTTATTATTTTTTAGACAAGGTCTCCCTCTGTTGCCCAGGCTAGAGTGTAGTAGCCTCATCACAGCTCACTGCAACCTCAAACTCCTGGGCTCAAGCGATCCTCCTGCCTCAGCCTCCAGAGTAGCAGGGACTACAGGCACACACATCACACCAGGATAATTTTTCTATTTTTTTGTAGAGATGGGGTCTCACTCTTGTTCAGGCTGGTCTCAAACTCCTGGCCTCAAGCAATCCTCCTGCCTCAGCTTCCCAAAGTGCTAGGATTACAGGTGTGAGCCACCACGCCCAACTCATTTGTGCATCTTAACTAATACATGTAAATGTTCTGTCTCTTGATCAAATTTGCAGTTGAGAGGATAGCTTAATAGCTAAGTATTCAGGCCCTAGGGACAGACTGTTAAGGTTTCAAACTCAGCTCCACTGCTTAACTTGCTGTGTGATCTTGCACAAATTACTTAACTTCCCTGAGCTTTAGTTTCTCCACTTTTAAAGTAGGAATAATGAACCTATTTGAGGGGGTTGTAATGAGGTTATAAAGATATATATCTTTATATCTTTGAAATCTCACTATTATATATAAAGATGACATAAAGATATGTAAATAGATATGTATTTATATGTCTTCATATATATATAAAGATACACACCCACACAGTGCTGAACATCGTACATGGAAGCACTCAATCAAAGTGAGTTATTATTTGTGGAAGTCTTTTGAGAATAACGATTATGCTTCACATTCTTCTGTAACTCTAACAATTAGCACAGTGCCTTTTACAGTGATGTTTAGTACAAATGTTTGCAAAAAGCTACTGGCAACATTGGGATTTTGGTTTTCTTGAATTTATCCTTATCCGTAAATACTGTGAAAAAAGTGAAAAAAGAAGTGTAAAATGTACTCGATGTGACCGTTCTCATGAGTATACCCTTTAAGACCTGATAATTAGGAGCAGACTTGTAGCTGCCTGTTCTGTATTAGTTCTCTCACTTTAGAGTCCATTTTCCTGTTCTTCCTTGAAAAGAGTAACTGATATAATTTGCTTCAAACTCTTTATTCTGTAATGGGTCATATACCATAGCATGGCAGTTACCATGAATTGCTTCAATAAGGCATTAAACATTAATGAGGTAATCTCCACTTCCATAGGATAGGATAGAAAATTATACAGGAAGATGCAAACTAGGTAGGTCAGTTCTCTTTAAAGACGTTTGTCAGAATGGAAAAATCACATGCCATTTGAAAATCCCTTTTTGCAGGACAAAGTGATAATGTAAAATCAACCTACATGAGAGAAGTAAATGTCATGGCATTCTATTTCATTTGCTTCATCCTATTAAAAATACCTTATGCTGTAATAAAATTTTGTTTAAAAGTACAATAAAAGCATTCTTCCTTATTCCATTTATTTTATAGAATTCAGTAAACTATTAGCAGCATAGAACAGAACAGTCTCCATTTTAATGTTCAAGGATCCAAAGTAATGAGACTTTCAGTTTTAGCTGAAAATGTACAAAATTTTTACTTGTACCCATAGTCCATTTTTTTTTTTTTTTTAGACAGTCTCACTGTGTTGCCCGGGCTAGAGTGCTGTGGCGTCATCCTAGCTCACAGCAACCTCAAACTCCTGGGCTCAAGTGATCCTCCTGCCTCAGCCTCCCGAGTAGCTGGGACTACAGGCATGCGCCACCACGCTCAGCTAATTTTTTCTATATATTTTTATTTGTCCAATTAATTTCTTTCTAATTTTAGTAGAGACGGGGTCTCGCTCTTGCTCAGGCTGGTTTCGACTCCTAAGCTCAAACAATCCACCTGCCTTGGCCTCCCAGAGAGCTAGGATTACA
>CAUYSK010103944.1:0-20514 GCA_963575035.1 Avahi laniger | reverse complement strand
GCCTGAGCAAGAGCGAGACCCCGTCTCTACTAAAAACAGAAAGAAATTATTTGGACAACTAAAAATACACAGAAAAAATTAGCCGGGCATGGTGGCGCATGCCTGTAGTCCCAGCTACTCGAGAGGCTGAGGCAGGAGGATCGCTTGAGCCCAGGAGTGTGAGGTTGCTGTGAGCTAGGCTGACGCCAGGGCACTCACTCTAGCCCGGACAACAAAGTGAGACTCTGCCTCAAAAAAAATAAAAAATAAAAAAATAAAAGCAAAACAAGGCAGTGTAATGTGTTTTCTCACTAATATAATAATCCACATGAACAAACTAGATTTCAAGTTCCAAGAAAAGGAAAAACTTATTTGTGATCTAACTAGATAGGTATGAGAATTTATGTTGAAATAGAAACTTTTCACAATACAAATCCTGATAAACATTAACTAAGAATGCTGTTACAGCATCCTGAGCTTCCAGAGCTGGGCCTGAAGTAGCAAATAAATGTCAGAGGAATAGGTACTGGATACCCTCTCTTTTCTTCTTCTTGAGTCCAGCAAGACTTAGAAACCTGGATTCTTCCACCTCAGCTGCCAAGATATCGGGGTTATTTTTTCTTCGCTCTATAAGACAGCTTCACATTAGGGGATCTGATTTCCAGTCCCAGGTCAGTTCGGCCATTGCAGGTAAAAATTCAAGACCATCATTTGCCCTTTTGGTGCTTTATTTCTTAAGGCAGATGATGGGGACAATTAATACCCATCCAGCTTACTTCACCAGCCTATGAGAAGCCAGAGAGAGGTGACATATTTTAAAGTCTTGAGAAATGATGAGGCGGGGCACAGTGAAATATGCACAGCCTTGGTTTGCACCAAGTTCTGTAGCGGACCTGTGTGACCAGGGGCAAGTCATTTAAATATGAACTGTTTCCTCATTTGCAAAACGTATTCCCTTTCTTGTCCCCAAATGGGTAGGAGAAACGAGTGTGGAGTGTGGGGGCCGCATCTGAAGGCTTTCACAGCGCCCTCCGCTGCGCACGAAGAGGGCAGGGCTCCTTGTAATCGGTTTCTAAACCCCGGCTCTGGGCTTCTCTGGCCCAACTCTCTTATTTACAGATGAAAAAGGCTCTGAGACTGAGTAACTTGTCCATGATCACACAAGGAATACAGTCACAGAATCGATATAAGGACCACGGCGTCTGTGAGGAATCTCGAACGGCCCTAGTTGGAGGAGCAGCCAGGAATGACGATTCCGCAACGTGGGTACCTCAGAGCGAAGCCGAAGCCCGTCACCTAGTGGCGGGTTCGGGCACTACAAGGAAAACCGTGAAAAAGATACTGGGCACTGCGGCATCCGGGAGCCAATGCGCTCTCAGTTCGCTCCGCTAACTGCTTTTTTCCATTGGCCCTTCTAACTTTCAATCAATCATTTACTCATCTTTTATTAGTTAAACTTCAATCATTCTACTCAAACTACCAATCATATGCTTCTTTCCAAGCGCAACTTTACGCCATTAGAGCTTCTCCCAAATCTGAGGAATTTAGCCAGTTCCTTTATTCCATTGGCCAAATCAGACTCCTCCTCTCGTCTATCCTCTTTAGGACGGAAGTGAAAGAGTCCCTACTCCTATTGGCTTAGATTTGTAAGCGGTAATTGTCTATCAAGTCAACGTTAGCGCTAAGGAAGTACGGCCCCGGAAGGGGCGGGCCTTGCGAAGATGGCGGCGTCGGTGAGTTTAGCATGGAATCTTCCTCCTTTAGCTATTATGGATATTTCCTTTCCTTTCAGCGACTTGAGGCAAACTATTGGCACGAAGGAAGAGTGGTGATGAAAGTTGCTTCAGGGAGGTGGCTTCCCTGATACAGTGGGACAAAAGCAACAGTAGGGAGACAGGCCGGGAGTTACCGCTCCTCCCCAGTAACCACAGAGGCTGGCTTTCAGGGGAGGCTGCATGTGCACCGGAGTGAGAAGGCCCCAAGCCTGGTGTGTCTGAAGGAAAGAGGGGAGTTTCCCACCCCAGACGTTACGCTTTTTCAACCCTGAGGAAATAATGACTTTTCTCTACTTTTCCTGTCCTTTCTTCAGGATATGCTGGAGTCAGACCTGCCAAATGCTGTGACGCTTTTGAAAAACCTACAGGAGCAGGTGAGTAGTGTCAGCCCTTTGGAATAGATTAGTCACGGATTGGTTTTGACTTTGTGTGCCTCACCTTCAAACTTTGATGATCTGGGGGGCAGATACATAAATGCTACCAAATACTGTAAGAGTAAAATGACTTAATGAAAATCCTTTCAGGCCAGAATTCAAAGTAATTGATTTCTGCAAGGAATATAGAAAACTATAAAAAGAAATCATCTGTATCATTTTCCTTTACTCTTAGAGCTAGGGAAACCGATGCTGGGAATGGTGACATGATTTGCCCTTTGGGTGCCTGGCTAATATACGTTTATATACCGGTGCACCTCGACTTATTATGGGGTTACATCCTGATAAACTCACTGTAAATCGAAAATATCAAAAGTCGAAAGTGACTGACTGGGAGCTTTGGCTTGCTGCCACTGCCCAGCATCATGAGAAATAAGGTTTCTACCGAATGTGTTTTGCTTTCAAATTCTTTTAAAGTCGTAAAGTCATAAGTCTAACTGTTCTAAGTCAGGGACCGTCTGTAGTTCTATGCATTGTAAGGTCAACCAGTACAGATAAAATTCTAGTCTTCCTGTCACCACTGTCTCAGTCCTCATCCCCTCCCCATCCTTTGGTAAAGGTCGTTTCTTCTTTAACAAGAAGTGGAAAGTTTTTTCTGCCTTTTGAAGTGCCATCTCTCTACTACTTTCCCAGAACTGAAAAGAGAGTACTATATACTTCAATGTTTCATATAACTTTTAGGTGGCATTGTTCAGCTTTTACCCTTCACAGTTCACAGATGTGACTTGCTGTAGTCTAAACTGCCGTTTTATTTGGGCTAATTTCAGGTGATGGCTGTAACTGCACAAGTGCAAGCACTGACAAAAAAAGTTCAAACTGGAGCCTATCCTACGGAGAAGGTAAGATGTACTTAAAGTGTAAACATCCCCTAACTTCACATTCTCATTAGGTCTTCCATTGTAGATTTATTGTATCTTATGTGTTGTAAGTACTAGAGCTTCAAAGATGAATGAGATCCAGTTTCTGTGCTGGAGTTTAGTGGGGAAAGACAGATCAAAACAATAGATATAATTAGTAGTGATCACTTACAGAGTCATGAGGAACAATGTGCTAGCTGAGGGGAGAGTTGAATTAACTACCAGAAGAGCAGAGGTAGTCAGGGAAAGCTTCTCAGAGGAGGTAATAGAATTTTGAGAAATAAATAGGAGTCAGAAGGCCAGAAAGAAACAGTATGTGCAAAAGTACAAAGACCGAAAAGCATGGTGACGCTGTGGGAAAGGAGATAAGTCATTTTTGTGGTTGGATGTACATTTTGTGTTATGTGTAGGAATTAAGACTGGAAAAGTAGTCACTCTGTGAGGAGCATTGTAGGCCAACTGAGGAGTTACTTTCGTATTTCATCTAAGACACTACTAATTGTGGCATATCATTTAATTTACATACTAAGAAAACATGTTGCCTCTTCATCTAAGACATAATGCTAAGATACCATTGATTGAAAGATGCATCTCGATTTAAGAGATGTTAAAATATGAGAACAGCATGCATCTTAAAATTGAAGTTTTCAAATTAGGGTCTGGGAGAACCTTCTCAGGGATCTTTGGTGTGGAGCAATATAGAAGGGAGACTCTAGACCTCTCATTCCTGCTTGAACTGAAAAACTTTGGTATTATCTGTTTTATATATTGAGCTTTTGTCATAAGATATTACTTAAGCAAAATATTCCATAAGTAAGCAAAAGTATGGAAATTATTATAATAAGAATCACTGAAAAGATTTTTAAGCACAGGAGTTACAGCAGATTTGTGCTTTTAGAAGGATAAGTAACAGCATTTTTAATATATTCTCTTTTTGCCTTTTCTTTGTCATCATTCACTTTTGTTTTTATTGTCTCTTTTTATTTTTTCTTATTTTTAAATCTTTTTCTTTTCCTCTCATACCCTTGTAACCCAATTTGAACTTGACAATGCCCAAGGATGTCAGAAGAACCTACTCTTCAAATTCTTACCTGTCTTTGTTCTAGGTACCATGATGTGATCCATTGGCCTTTTTGAGACAGGTGGACTGCCAGCATGTTTCTTAGATCGCTATATATTTGTTTATTCATTGAACAGATATTTATTGACTTCTCTTTTATGACCAAAGATTTTTACTAGGTGCTTTACTGGTTACAAAGTGCTTCCACATTATCTTATTTGAGCCTCATAATTATCCTTTGTGGAAAGAAGGGAGTATTATACATATTTTACAAATAAGGAGAATAAAGTCACAATGGTGAGTGACTTGCCCAATATTTGACTACCAGATGCCTAATTCAGAACTTAATTTGTCTGGCTTTAAACCTTTTACTTTCTTTCTATACCACACTAGTGTTGCTCTCAAGAGCTTAGCATGTTGGTTTAAAGATACCCAGGGCTTAGGTATTAAAGTCAGACTGAGTTTGAATTCCAGCTATATTCCTGTTACTGTGTAATCTTGGCCATAGTATTTAACTTCTCTGAAATAGATTTTCCCAGGGCTGTGGACTTGGTCAGTTTGATTTTATGCACTCACAATACTCATTTGTTTTATTTAACAACTATAACTTAAGTCAGTGGGTACATGTGTTACTTTCTTTCGTTTAAAAAAATAAATGTATAGCATTTGCTTGATTTTCTGCCCATAAATGTAATGCATTTTCTAATCTTAGATAGTTTGGAAGATACATAAAAGCACAAACAAGAAAATGAAACATCAGTACCATCACCGTTCTGAGATAACCACTGGGATATGTTTTTTTTTTTTGAGATCTTTTTAAATTATAAGAGTAATATTCGCTTGTTGGAAAAATACCTTTCACAATACAAGTACTCCATTTCTTCTTTTTCCTCATCTCACTTCCTAGGGGTAACAGTTAATTGTGTGTTATCTTCCAGACATTTTTTTTCTTTCTTTTTTGGTATGGGTTTGCCTTTCCTGCTTCCAGATGTTTTTCTATGTGTATACAAATGTGTGCATCATACTCCCATGCCCCCCACAATTGGAACCATATTATATACACCTTCTGCAACTTGTATTGACATGGATTTCATTTCATATCAGTACATATAAATCATTGATTTTACCTGTATCTTGTAAGTCCATTGTATGGGGATAAAAATGAGTAATTATTTTGATTAAATTAATTTAAAATTTGGTGATGTGTGGAAACATTTTTAATTGTTACAGCTTGGGACTGGGCATTAGTGGGTAGAAACCAAGGATGGTGCTAAAAACCTTCAATGCCCAGGACAGCCCTCTACAACAAAGAGTTTTCTGGCCTCTAATGTCAATAGCTCAGAGATTGAGAAACCCTGCTGTAAGTCTTTTTTGGGGATATAGTTTATGGGTTTTTCTTGTTCTTATTGTCTTCCATTAATTCTCTGAGTTTTGCTTCTTGTGTTAGCATAAATTTTCTCCTTTGGCCATCTTAGATATAGCTACTTCTTGAGACTACTCCAGATACCTTATATGAACTGATGGGGGAAACTTGAAAAAACATCCTATTTGTTCAAGACTTCCTCCTGATTCTTTGGCTAAAACCAAATCTGCATCTCGTAACTGTTTTGTTCACCTCAGGGTCTCAACTTCTTGGAAGTGAAAGATCAGCTGCTGCTCATGTACCTTATGGATTTGAGCCACCTTATTCTGGACAAAGCCTCTGGAGGGTCTCTTAAGGGACATGCTGCAGTTTTGAGACTGGTGGAGATTCGCACGGTATGAAGCATTTGGCATGTTGGAGTTTTATGTTTCTAAATTTTTTTTCTTTTGAGATGAGGGTCTCTCTATGTTACCAGGCTGGTCTCGGACTCCTGGGTACAAGTGATCCACCTACTTTAGCTTCCCAGGTAGCTGGGACTGCAAGTGTGTGTCACCATGCCCAGCAGGTTTCTAAATCTTCAACTCCAAGGCTGTCACATGGTAGCTCTCATTTAAGTGGGTATTCTCTTGTTAAAGTAAGGAAACCAAATAAAAAAAGTATTTTTCTCTTCATTTGCTCTACTTTGTGCCTTATCTGGTGCCTTAATATAGGGACTCTGGTGTATGTTTGATTTGGGGAAGGGGATGTAATCACATTTAACTACCACATTGTAGGTTTTGGAAAAGCTTCGTCCGTTGGACCAAAAACTGAAGTATCAAATTGACAAATTGGTCAAGACTGCAGTGACAGGCAGCCTTAGTAAGTGAAGGGACCATCATAATGATGTGGGGACCATTGTAAAGTTCCAAAGTTTATAAAGTCTCTTGGATGTTTTATTTCAGGTGAGAATGATCCACTTCGTTTTAAGCCTCATCCCAGCAACATGATGAGCAAGGTAAGGGTTGCATTAGCCTCCTGATTTTTCCTGACGGGTCTAGAATGGGCCTTGTGGTGATCCTCAATCTCCTAGGATTCTCCTATGACTTGATTTTCCAATTTGTGCCTTAGAAGGCTGAGTATGAGATTCCCTTTTCTCTCTTTTATTTATATTCCCACCTCCTCAGGGTACTCCAGCTTTGGAGTTTCTTCTCCCATGTCTGACTAATGCTTCCTAAGTTTGTGGAGATTATGTTCCTTTTGTAGTTGAGCTCTGAGGATGAGGAAGAAGATGAAGCAGAGGATGGCCACTCTGAGGCTTCAGGGAAGAAATCTGTAAAAGGAGTATCTAAGAAATATGTTCCACCACGCTTGGTTCCAGTACATTATGGTATGAATTGTGGCTGCTGCCTCATCAACGTGAATTATTTCTCTTCACCTTTTCTCTGTTCTGGGATAACACCTGCTGATTTTTATCGTATAGATGAAACAGAAGCTGAGCGGGAGAAGAAGCGTCTAGAACGAGCCAAAAGACGGGCATTGAGCAGCTCTGTCATTCGTGAACTTAAGGAGCAGTACTCAGATGCACCGGAGGAAATCCATGATGCTCGGCATCCTCATGTTACTCGCCAGAGTCAGGAGGACCAACACAGGTCTGAGCCCTTGCAATTAGAAATTATTTCTATGCTGTGGAGCACAGTCCTCATGCTTTAGGTGAATGTGATTAAACTTGCTACCAAGAGAACCAACTTTATATAGAAAGTGGAGTAAAAAAATGTGAGATGATAGTTCTATGAGTTAGGAGCTTGAAGTACAGAATAGGAACTGATAAAAATGTTTTGTTTTTCCCAACTGTTTAGGCTGAAGCAAAAGCTGTACGAAGAGGAATATATACAGATTCACATAGTGTGACTTTAAAATTCTATATTTCACTGTCACAGTTCCCACTTTTGTGTAGAGAGCAATAAAGGCAGGTTTTTTTGTGATGGCATTGAGAGAGCTAGATAAGTTCAGGGAAGGAAAGTAGAAAAGGAATTGTGACTTGAATATGTTCATCAACTTTGCTCGGATGCAGTCTATAGTTGATGGATTTGCATGAAAGGGCCCATTTGGGTAATCTTGTTTATAGAACTTAAATATGAAATTTTTTTGGTATAATGTTTTAAATATTAATAGTACTATGGATGTGCTATGGGTTCATCTCTGGGATGAGGGAAGTTCCAGCACAGAGATCATTTCATTGAGGAAGCTTATTGAGCATTCAGTAAATTGGTACTAAATACAATGTTCATCTGCTATGAAACTTCTTGGGAATTCTCTGAACAAGGGATGAGTAAATACCTGGGCCCAAGTTCTGGGCTGGAGCTTTCCATCTCTGTGCTCTGAGCTTGCTGTAAACAGTGTCTGTTTTCTCCGGCAGGATTAACTACGAGGAGAGCATGATGGTGCGTTTGAGTGTCAGTAAACGAGAGAAAGGACGACGGAAACGAACAAATGCCATGAGCTCACAACTTCATTCCCTCACACACTTCAGTGACATCAGTGCTTTGACAGGAGGGACTGCTCATCTTGATGAGGTGAGATTGAGATACAGTAGTAGGAGGTGTCCTTTATGCTTGCAGCCAAGTGTATGTGGGGCTTATTACTGTGAGGAACATGGGAAGGGATGCTGACATTTCGGAAACACACTGCCTTTCCTTCACTTCTCCATCTGTCTGCAGGATCAGAATCCTATTAAGAAGCGGAAGAAGATACCTAAGAAAGGTGGGAAGAAAAAAGGTGAGCGAACTGCTAGGACTTAGGTGATCAAGTGCAAGGTGAGGAATATGAATTGGGACTCAGGATTTGCTTCCGTACTGGGCAAGAATCTCCGTAGGTGGGCTTTTATTTTTCTCCTTGCCTAAGCTGGAAATCAGCATCATTGACACCAGGGATTGTTGGAATCCATCTGTGCGGTCCCACAGCTCCTGTTAAGGCTTCCTTAAATAGAACTATGAAAGTGTCACTTGAAGGGCCCATTATCCTGTTTCAATTTCATTCTTCTAGTCTTATGTCCTGGGAAGGTAGAGAGTACTGCTTGGGACACCCACTTTTGTTGAGCCCTTCTCTCTAGATGTCCTTTTTTCCTGTCCCTTCAGCTTTTCCAACTATCCTTTGGCTCATTCTTGGTTTCCCTTCCTTTCAGGTTTTCGGAGGCGGCGGTGATTCTGGGTGTACATATTTATATATATTTTTTGTCATCCTGGGATACTTCTAATTTCATTGTATGTAGGTTTTTCCTTGGAATTCATTAATTGTTTGCTTCGGACATATGGAAAGATCCTTACTAATAAAACTGATTTTACTTAACGAATTAAAGCCCCTTTTGCACATGTATAACTGGAATCGCCGGTGTGGGGTGTTTTTGGTGAGTGAGTGAAAAGGAAAAGATGAGATGTTTTTGGAAGTGTGAAAAGTTTGGCTTTATATAGTTTTCTTTGATAATATATTTTAGAAACTAGAAATTGGTTATTTTATAAAAAACATTCTCAAAATTTTTTAGACTAGTATAATCAACTCTTCCAACCTACATGCCCCAACTTCCGGTATGATTTGTTAACAATGCAATATAGGTATCTCAAATACATGGATTTTAGGTTATATTAATATATCTGGCCTGACCACCAGGTGGCATTAGTGGTTTAGGAAACATTGCTATAATCAAAAGCAAGATTGAACCTTTCCACATCAGCAAGAGTTATTTTGTCTCCACTTGTCTGAATGTTTTTCTTTTCTTTCTAAAATAGCATGAACATAGGACTGATCTTTGGTCAGTTACTGAGTGAGTTTGTAGAGAATAGTAGAGTGAATGAGAAGGCTAGAGTGAAGAGTCAGTATAGTCTTGTGTTTTTCAGCGTCTTTGACCCTCCTTCAACTAAAGTCACGGTTTACCAGAGACAGTAAGGGCCAGCCCTTTATGAAGAGTTTTCAAAAGAATACCAATAAGCAGGTGGACAGAAAATTCATAGCTTGACAGCCAAAACAATGAAAGTCCCACAGAAATATCAACCAAACCCAAGTCAGGAGACTGGTGGGAGTTATGTATCTGAGATCTTACAATTCTGTCCAGAGGATAACCTCTGTTGGTTAGAGATCCCACAGGCTTTGGATGATGCAGCAAGTGAAACAGATAAAAAGAGAGAGACATTAAGTGTAGAGTTAACCTGTTGGAGTTTTTCTTGTTTTTTTTGAGAGATAGGGTCTTGCTATGTTTCCCAGGCTGGAGTGCAGTGGCTATTCACAGATGCGATCATAGCTCGCTGCAGCTTCAAACTCCTGGGCTCGAGTGATCCTCTCGCCTCAGCCTCCCAGGTTGCTGGGACTATAGGCTCATGCCACCATGCCCACATAGCCCACTGGAGTTTTTTAAAAGGCTTTGACTCTCACGAACATCTGATTTTACTGTCTAGCATTCCTGGTTTGGGTCATTATGTCACTAAAACCTTGTTGATTCTGAATCTATGAATTTGGATTTATTTTAATCTGCCTGATTGGGGCAAGAGTCTCTTATCAGTCAGCTGCAGCCTAGTAGAAAGTAGTTGGGAGACTGGACCTCTGGATGCCTTCTGCTAACTCTGATTTTGGGCAAATCACTTACTATCTCTGGCCTTTACTTTTCCTCAGCTTGAGAATGAATATATTAGACTGAATCTCTGAGATTCTCTCCCAAGTCAAAGAGCCTAGCGCTTTTGTGAGTGACATCAAGATGGGCTTACTTCTGGTACCTCTAACTTTTAGTCCCTGGTAGATCTGAGGGAGCCTAACATGCCCTGGACCCTCATACTTCTATTTCCTTAAGTAAATCTACAAAGCGCCACAAGAAATTTAGAAATTTTTTTTCCTCTCTGGCTCAACTAACTTTGAGTTGTTCAGCTCAAAAATGCTTTAGTTGAGACCACCGCATTTGCTTGTTAGTTAGGACTACTGCATTTGTTTGTAATTTATTAAGACTTTTGGATTATGGGAACTACCAGAGGAAAGGAAGTGCTACTCCTTTACAAAATTTATGACATTTCCATTTTCCTAGTGAGGAAGAGGGTAAGCAATTTGTCTAAGGTCAAAACAGCTAATAAGTTGGAGAAACAGTGCTTGGGAAATGCTGATGGTGGAGGACTTCAAGTGTCCTGGAATTTGTGAAAATCATCAGGGGTGTTTTGTTTTTTTTTTAAAAATATTTATTGGTAGTTTATGACCACAAGTTCCCCCATCCCTACTGCCCCGTTTCTGTTAAAGGCCTTGCCTTCAAAGAAACCACAATTCCTCTATTTTGACCTCTTGGTGGTATAGCAGTCAACAAAGCAGGCAAATCCCTTCCTTTGTGGATCTTACATTAATTCAATTAAGTCTTTAATCTCATGGCATCTTGTTTTCCCTGGCTTTTAGGCACTATTTGAAAGAGATTTCTAATAAAAAGTTGAATTATTTCTGAGAATATTTGTACTAGAGTCATCAAACACTGTTTAGAATGTATTGTTTGACAGAATTTTACATGGATTCTCAATATTTATTAATTTATTAATTTATTTATTTTTTGAGACAGAGTCTCACTATGTTGCCCGGGCTAGAGTGCCGTGGCGTCAGCTTAGCTCACAGCAACCTCAAACTCCTGGGCTCAAGCAATCCTTCTGCCTCAGTCTCCCAAATAGCTGGGACTACAGGCATGTGCCACCATGCCCAGCTAATTTTTTCTATATATTTTTAGTTGTCCAGCTAATTTTCTTTCTATTTTTAGCAGAGACGGGGTCTTGCTCTTGCTCAGGCTGGTCTCAAACTCCTGAGCTCAAACGATCCTCCCACCTCGGCCTCCCAGAGTGCTGGGATTACAGGTGTGAGCCACCGTACCCGGCCGGATTCTCAATATTTAAAACAGGAATAAGTGGAGTTATTTTGATTGAAGTGGGAATTGAGGGGTCCTGAAGTTCCATGTTCTTATGATCCCTTTCCTCAAGATTCCTGAGGTGCTCCAAGGAACCTTTGGAATTCCTCAGAACATAGTTCGAGAACCACTATTAGGGTAGTAGAGCAAGGGAACTAAGAATTTTAGGATTTTGGCCAGGCGTGGCTCACAACAGTCTTCATAGATACCTTACTAGAAAAGATACGTTTTGTTGATGAGGATGAGATGACCTGATTACAGTGTATCTGTTTTCAGCACCATGGAGAGTTCAAGCTCTCCTCATTCCTTGCCTTGGGTTGGTGGACGGTACGTAGCTAAACCAGCTCATAGAGCTGCATGGTATAGACCTGTCCATTTTCAGAGTTCAATTTATCTGTCCAGTATTCAGTTCTGATTGGTACAGATTGGGTGAGAGTCAACCACACTCCTGAATGTCCCCTATCCTCCCTGGAATCTATTAGGTCTGTAAACTCCAGATTCATGGCAACAGTTTGGCCAACTCGAATGGAGGCATATGAGTAGAATCCTGCATTCTGCTCCACTGGTGACATCATTCATATTACGATGCACAAGATTTTTACCAATCCTTGAAGAAAACTCTTTCCCCTACTCTCCTTTGCTTAGAGACCCTTGAGGAGACTTAAAATTGCTCTTTTATTCCTTGGGCCTCTTTTTCTGCCTCTGTGTGGGGAAAGACATCATTGCTCTGGCTCTCTGCCCAGTCTTCCTTTTGTATGTCTTTGATCTTATTGTTCAGAGGGTCTCAGAGAAGCCCCAAGAGCCATGCCTTTGCATGTTTAAGCTATTGATGCTTTTGAAATAACAGAGTGTCGCTGTGTAAGAAGTGTATTAAAAGTCTATCTTGAACAAATTTGGGTCAATAGGTGACGGTAGTCACTGACTCCTGAGGCCCTGACACCCCCTAAACACAAGCACATTTCATGGCCATTATATTTAAGGAGGGACATGAGAAAGGAGGTCACATTGAGATAAAAATGGGGAGAAAAGCAATCCCTTTTGGTGGAATCCAGGAAATACTTTTAATGTGCTGTGTTCCTTCTGTGGAAGTGTTGTATGGGGGAAGATTGCTATTAGCGAAAGGAACTGGCAGAAAAGAGTGGGCCCTCAGGATTTGGGGAGCAGATCTAAGATGTGGGTACTAGGACTTCTTTAAGCTACATCGAGGCAGTGTTAAATGAGGACCAGAGCTGAAAGGATACAGTAGGATTAGAGGGAGTGGGGGAAGCGCAGGGCAGAGCTGTGCGAAGGAACCAGGGAAAGGATGGGCTGTGAAGGGGAGGACTGCGGTTAGAGGGGGAGGAGGAGGCTGCTACAATACTGAGCCTATCTAATGGGGGAGGGGAGGGAGATATATTGGTCTGTGCTGCAGCTGCATTGGCTCCCCTCCCCCACACTTCCCAAGGAGCCAGAGCAGTGCTGGCAAATCTGTCTTCATGTATTTATTATTATTAAAAATGTGACGGATCCTTCCTCCCTGAAAGCACAACAAATACTACTGATCACATTTCCCTCTCCGCTCCCTCTGCAGAGCTTTTGCATTCTCTCTTTCATGCTCTCTACCCTGTCCTCTCCCACTTGGTCTGTTTGGCTGGTGGGGGGAACCCTTCCTTTCCTTTCCTTCTCAGAGCTTGGTGGCTCCCTGGGGGTTTCTAATGGTGGTTGGGAGTTTTTGAGGTCATGCTGGGAGGAAGCAGCTGAGTGAGGGGCATTCATTGCCCCAGGGAGGGAGCTGTACTCTCCCACATCCAGTGGGGAAAGAAAATCACTTAGAAATAAAGATAAAAATCCTTTCTCCAACTAATGAAAGAAGAAGCAGGTGCTCACGTTCCTTTGAGTACCTGGCTTTCCTCCTTTTTCATACCCTTCTCCTTCCTACTGCCTGAATTCTGAAGGGGAGGGCCCCTTGCAATGGAAAAAGCCAGGAGTTCTCTGTCTTCCCTCCCTTACCTTGTTAAGTCCTTGCCTTCCCAGGAAAGCCACATACAATTTATTCTTTTAGCCTGCGTGTTGTAACTGAGAGGTTTGAAGGGCAGAGGCCATGCTTCTCCCTCCCCACCTGTACCCCAGACTGCATGTCCAGTCAGGGGTCTCTTTTGTTGCTGTCTGTAACCCTTCACCATACCCATAGGTGGTGCTGCTGTTGCTCTGCAGGCAAGGCCCTCCTCCCCAACACCATCCCTTCCTACCCATCACCCTCCCTCTTTCCCTAGCCCTCTGCTGCCTGATTGTTATTCCACCAACGTCTCCTCTACTGTTCCCTTCCTCAAATTAATTTTGTGGCGCTCTTTTTTCCGCAGTGCCATCTTCTTCCCCTCCCCCACTCCAGCTCTCTTGCTTTCTCTCTCTGTCTCTCTCTCTCTTTTTCTCTCTCTCTGTCTGCAGGATCTCCATCTCACTTCCCTATCTGAAATCTACACTTTTCCTTACCCCTTTCTTTTTCTTTTTCTTTTTTTTTTTTTTTTTTTAGACAGAGTCTCACTGTGTTGCCCAGGCTAGAGTGCCGTGGTGTCAGCCTAGCTCACAGCAACCTCAAACTCCTGGGCTCAAGCGATCCTCTTGCCTCAGCCTCCCAAGTAGCTGGGACTACAGGCATGCACCACCATGCCCAGCTAATTTTTTCTATATATTTTTAATTGTCCAATTAATTTCTTTCTAATTTTAGTAGAGACGAGGTCTCGCTCAGGCTGGTTTTGAACTCCTGAGCTCAAACAATCCGCCTGCCTCAGCCTCCCAGAGGGCTAGGATTACAGGCGTGAGCCACCACGCCCGGCCCCCTTTCTTTTTCTTTATCTCTTCTATCCTTGGCATCTTACAGATGACTCCCTCAATGAAAAAGGACTGTAGATTAGAGTGGTTTAGAAGAGAATGGGGTGAGGAGAACTGAAGGATCAATAGTGAAGACTAGATAGAGTGGCGAGGCTCTGCAAGGGAAACGGATGGAGATGAGAGAGAGAGGATACTGTTTGCTGTCCACATCTATTCAGTTCCTGGATTTGGATAGTGAGAGTTCAGCTGCCAAGGGATCCTGTGTTATCTGAGTCTACAGAATTTGGTTCCACATGCTGGGAAAATGGGAGTTAGGGAGTAGCAAGAATTCAGATAATAAGGGCTTCATCTAAAAACTTTTGGGTTAGATTGCTAAGGATATCTGTACTTTTGTTACCCTGTAATTTTTGAAAACTGGAGGAAAACCATGCTCTAAAACCTGTTCTGTGGTCCTTTTGGAGATATCCTGTTATTGATTTTTTTTGTGTCCTCAGAAGGTCCTTGCCAGGGCAGTTATGACACTTACATGATAGGCACCCTGGCTTTCTGGTCATTGTTGAGCACAATTCTGGCTACAGGACCTCAGCTCGATTTTGTAGTGGGCTTCCTCTTTCTGTCATTCCATGTCTCCCCTTTACGTCAGCTGAATTTACATGGTTGCCCCACTCAACCCAGTTCCT
This sequence comes from Avahi laniger, assembly GCA_963575035.1. Taxonomy (NCBI): domain Eukaryota; kingdom Metazoa; phylum Chordata; class Mammalia; order Primates; family Indriidae; genus Avahi; species Avahi laniger. The sequence goes on along the minus strand of CAUYSK010103944.1, from coordinate 5,668 downwards.
TTGATTGTTTAGCCTTTCTAGAATGTAGCCCAAGCTCATCAGAACATTACCCCAGCTCCTGCCTCACCTTGCTTCTTTATTTGGAAACCTTTCATTGTGTGACCAGTACCATAGAACCCTCAGCTAATTTAGCAGTATTGTTGATTGTAAAATTATCCAATTTCTAGGATGGCTAATTTTCCTCTTATTAGATTATTCTTTATAAATTAATAGCATCCTGGTAACTCCCTGGATAGTGCTGTGTCTTTCTTTGCCTTGTGTGTGTCCTAGGGATGGTCTGCAGTATGGACAGTATGGCCTCTTTTCTTGATTCTCTGGTGGGAGGAGATCTTCCTTACTTAAATGGCAGTCCCAGAATGGCTGGCTTCCATTTCCCCAGCATCTGCGAGTCAAGGCTGACTCCTGAACTACAGAGAGAGGCAGTTTGCCAGAGCCACAGGGAAAAGTGGGGACTAGAACACCACACCCCTCACCTTATTATCTCAGCTGTGGAGGTGCCTGTGGAGACCTGTCTCTTGCCTGCCTCTCTTGTCTTCCTAAGGTGTGTATGTATATTGGTGGAGGCAGAGGCCAGTGGCCTATTTGTTTCTTCAACTGATTTTCCTATTGCCTTTCTTAGAAATCTCTCTTATTCTAGTCAAGGGACTCTAGTTAGGATTGTGGTCTCATGTAACATAGACAATGATCTCTGCTTAGATCCTTCTTTTAAAAGCAAGGCTAATAAATATTTGTTGCAGTGAACGGTAGAGACTTTTCAGCTTTCGTATCCTTTTGAATGGTAATAAATTAAGTTTTAACTATTTCTTCTCTAGATACTTACAGTGCTGTAGCTAGAATTATTTGAGTTTTGTTTTCTTCCACTTACAGGCCCTATGGGGGAAATGTTTTAAGACTGTACAAATAAATCATTAGAGCTGGCATTAGAACCTATATTCTCTGACATCTAGTTCTGACTTTTCCTTTACTACCCCTTGGAAACCAATGACCCCCATTTCATCCCCAGAGTTACTGGCAGCCTCGAAGGCAGCCACACGGCCAGTTTCAGTTGGCCTGCTGAGGGAGAGCACCAGCAGTGGGAGAGCCAGGGTGTGGGCCAAGCTGGATGGGTGAGGGACCTGGCTCACCAGGAGGGGGCTAGCTTTCCCATAGGCCCTTCACAGGCCAGCCTACCAGAGGGGCTTTGAGAGTGCCAACGTAGGGAATGAATTCCCATTCCAGATTTAATTTTACCTTACCGCTGACTAGTATATTCCTTCTCCTAAGCCTTCTTCCCCTTCAGAAATACGTTGGGACTGGGTGGCACTTGGTGGTGGATGCTGGAACTCTGGAATCTCCATTCTCCTTGCTGCTTATTTGTAGCAAACTCTTCAGTTCTAGGATCATTTAAACAACGCTGTGTGGACCACCTCCTCCTTCCCACTAACACTGGTAACCCTAAGTCTTAAAGCATTTGTCTCCACTATAAAACCATTAATGTGGCTATATTAATTGATATTCTTATAATTTTTATTGTTAATTAAAAGAGAAAATAGGCTTAGAAAGCATTCATATGTTTTCACTTTGAGCCTATAGCAACTTACCCTGAGAACGGCTTGGTTTCACCTACCACTAGCCTTGGGTTTAGCCCCACGGGTGGGCTCTGGAGAATAAAAAGTCCCTGGGTTTCTGTTTCCTTTCTCCCAATTTCGATGTACTCACTGCTGGCTCTTACAGGAAGCCCTAGGTGGTAAAAAGATCAAATCTGAATTCCTAGCCAGAAAAACCCTGTCTCTTAGCTACAATGACCCTTCTCTGTCACTGCATTCAGTTCTATGGCAGTTAACACCAGAAAACCTTCATCCGGCTTCACGCCCTCCTTCTCACTTTCCTTCAGTCGGGTCTTATATAATTTGTTGCTGATGGCAGACTTCCTTCTTGCCCTTTTAGGTAGTCCTTCTTAAGGCTGTAAGCCGTAAAGCTTCCTAGATGCCTGCTACCAAAGGGGTGCTTTCTGAGACTAAGCCTTATCTCTCTTTCTCATCCCTCACATTCTCAAATCAATGCCCTAAAGGATGTATTTCCCCTCAGAGTATCAGATGATGCCCCTAGAAAGCCAGCTGGGTGCTGCTAAAAATCCCATTCCTCACCCGTCTCCCTGCTGGAGCTCCTGGAATCGGATTTTGCAGCCTCCTGTCATTCTAGCCTCCTTTTCTGTTCATCTGGAAGCTTTTCTCCATTGCCTTTGATAAATTCCTGGTTTGGCAGAAATATCCAGTATTTAGGAAGATCCTGCAGGATGGGTTCCCTGTCTCTGGCAGCTTGATTGACCCTCAGAAGGATCTGCTCCTGCCCCTGCCTGCAGTGCTGCCATTCCCCTGTGCCTGGCCTGGGCTGGGTGGGATCAGCATGTGGAAGTGCCCTGCACAGACATTCCATCCCTCTTCGTCCCTCTTTTTCCATCTTGGCAAACAAAACATGGCTCTGCCCCTGACTTCCTCCTCTTCCTTCTCCATTATTTATTTCTTCTTTGCCTTCCCCTACTTCTCCCTTCCCTTTGTGTACACCCTTCATTCCTCTTCATTTAAATCTCCTAATTGTCCTTTTGCTTCCTGTTGCCCATCTGTGCCCACTCACTCCTCCCCTCACCCCATCCCATCCTTCATTTTCAATAGCTGTCTTCCTCATTGCCTGCTCTTGCTGAGGAAGCAACGTAGTGTAGGAAGAATGGCAGCACAGGAGGTCCCTGGTTGCCAAAGTAAGCTATCCCTTCTTCTCCAGAAGATCAGTGGCTATCTTTTCCCATCTTGTCCTCAGTAGTCCTTAGGAGCCAGGGAACCCCAAGACGTTGGGATGAATAAGCTCTCCTCTTGGCTTCTTCCAGTATTGAAGAGGAGCGGAGTTATTTGGTGCAAGTGCCTCATTCTTTGGCTCCTGAGTGTGGGTCTGTGTCGCTCCCTCTCTTTCTCTTGTTTTCTCCCTATGTCTCTCCCCAGCACAAAGCAGCGGCAGGACTGAATGAGTTTGTCTAGAGACTCTGCCAGCCTATGCCCGTCACTTTTGCCCCTCCCCCCTCGCTGTGCGTGCGGTTGGGGGAGTTTGGAGGGCGGTGGCATGGTGCCAGCCAACCCAGAAGCATCTGCAGTGCCTTCTGCACTGAAGCGGGCTCTGTCCCGCCCTCCTCCTCTCCCACTCTTCCTCTCTCATTTTTAATTAGCTGCTGAATTAATTAAATCCCACATGCTAATTAACATTCCTACAGGGAAGACTGCCAGGTCAGAAAAATGGAGGGTGATAAAGCAAGGCTTCTGTCCATTAAGGAGAGGAGATTTAGGAAAGGGAAAGTAGGGGGAAGGGGTATAAAGGAGGAAAGAACAATCTAAGAGTGGAAAGAAACCTGAGAGAGGTATGAAAAGACAGAGAAGGGAAAACATGGAACCTATTAAAAAGGAAAATAATTTGAATTATTAGCACTGGAGAAATGAAAGTGTCTTGAAGCCTCTAAAGATTAGGAGGTAGGGCTGTGAATCTCAAACATTAGCATGCGTGAATAACCTGAAAAATAATGACAGTGAGGATGCTAATTTGCTGCCTTAAATGTGTTCTAAAGAAATAAATTTCAATTTTAATAGGAGTACTTTAGGTTAGAAATGAAGGAGAACTTCCTTGTTGCAAGGCAGTGGGATGCTCTACTGAAGGATTTCTTTAGGAGGTAAATTCCTATCTGTTCGGAATCATTAAAGTTTTCCCAAAGCCAGGGGAGGTATCTTGAAGGTTTTTTTCTAGATAAATAAATGCTAATCCTATAGTGTGTACTATGTCCTAGAGAACCAAGAAAAATCCAGGATGGGAAAATTCAAGATTCAATCTCTGTTCTCTTTCCTCATTGCTCTAGGGTGAACTTTTGAGTTTGCTCTTTGTGGTCCTATCAGCATATTAGGGATGAACCTTCTCTTCAAATCAGATCATTGTTTTCCTGGGAGGTTTAGAGCACTAATTCCTAGCTAGGACTTCAGATAATAGTTGTGTGATGGCTAGCATGGCTTCTATCCTTGACTGAGGGGTAGAGAGAGAGGAGAACAACTGGAGTTCTACATGGGGCCAGGACAAGGGAAGATGGGGGTGTGGATCGACAAGTGTATGGCTGGCACAGAGGACTCTGCTACGGTCTGTTGTGTGGCCTAACCTGAAAAAAGAAGGGACAGCTTGCTTGTTAATGTTTTTGTCCTCTGAAAAGTAAAGAAAACTGTATTCAGAACATATCTAAACTGCCCCCTACCTGACCCTCCCACCAAGAACTAAAGTAGGTTAGCAGAACCTCCTGATGGCAGCTACTCCAACCTTTTTCAGTGTGAAATGCACCAGGGGCAAGGACTGTCTTATATTCCCCTAACCACCATTCACTTAATTAGATGGCATTCCCCACCATTATTACTACTGTAATAATTCACTCAAAATATTTGCATATTAATTATGCAGAACACAGAGTATCATTAATTTATTAAGCACCTACTATCTACCAGGCACATTAGGCATTAGGATTAGATAGAAGGAATGAGATAGAACTAATACGTCTAAGGGGTTATATTCCAGTTCAGAGGTGGGGGAATGCCGTACAGAACAAAGGGCAGTAACTCACTCTGAGTGTACACATGTGCACACATGTGAACTCCTATAGTGCTTGTTGCCTGTATTTCTTTTGTATCATCTTACACTGTTACTTATTCTTTCTTACCTGTACACAGAGTGGGTAGCTCTTTCAGGGCAGAAATTCAGGTCTTTAAAATGAGGTGCAAACAGCACTGGCCTAAGGCCTTACACATTAGCAACTATTTAGTAAATTTGTGGATTAACATATAACTATATGTCAAGGTAGAATCTTTAGAGCCTGTGACATTGCTAGTTGTGGCAAACATTTGTTCTCTGAAAGAAGCTCTTATTTTTTAAAAGTTGCAAAAAGTGTGATGGTGAATAAGATATAATTATGTGATAAGTAAGATAGGCAACTAAATAGGATATTATTCCTTAGGCTTCTAAATGGGATCTGAAGCCAATTCTTCAAGAGGGGCAGGCCTGATGAGTTGCAGTGGAGAGTGGACAGAAAAGGGCACAGGCCTGTGCTTGTATGTGCTGTATTTCCTTTCACTTTTTTCCCCCCGCATTTCCCACCATCTTCCCACTCCAAAATTATGATTAGGCAATTTATATTTATATTTAAACATTTATATTGTTTTGTTTACTTAATGTGTCATATTTTCCTATGCTATTAAAAAATCAGATTAAAAACATACTTAATGAACACGTACTATTCTATTGTGGATGAGGCCGGCGCAGTGGCTCACGCCTATAATCCTAGCACTCTGGGAGGCCGAGGCAGTGGATCCTTTGAGCTCAGAAGTTCGAGACCAGCCAGCCTGAGCAAGTGTGAGACCCCGTCTCTACTAAAAATAGAAAGAAATTATCTGGACAACTAAAAATATATAGAAAAAATTAGCCGGGCATGGTGGCACATGCCTGTAGTCCCATCTACTTGGGAGGCTGAGGCAGGAGGATTGCTTGAGCCCAGGAGTTTGAGGTTGCTGTGGGCTAGGCTGACGCCATGGCACTCTAGCCCGGGCAACAGAGTGAGACTCTGTCTGAAAAAGAAAATAAATAAATATCGTGGTTGTACCGTAATTTGTAAAACCATTTC
>CAUYSK010103936.1:0-45262 GCA_963575035.1 Avahi laniger | reverse complement strand
GAGCGAGACCCCGTCTCTACCAAAAATAGAAAGAAATTAATTGGACAGCTAAAAATATATATAGAAAAAATTAGCTGGGCATGGTGGCTCATGCCTGTAGTCCCAGCTACTCGGGAGTCTGAGACAGTAGGATTGCTTGAGCCCAGGAATTTGAGGTTGCTGTGAGCTAGGCTGACACCACGGCACTCGCCCCAGGCAAGAGAGTGAGACTCTGTCTCAAAAAAAAAAAAAAATACACTCTTTACACTTCCATCCAAGCTATGTCATTTATGAACCATCATTGTTAATAATAATAGCTATCATTACATGCTTGCTGATTCTGTGTCAGGCATCATGGGTAAGGCTTCACATATATTATGTCATTTAACCTTTACATTAAACTCATGCATTGGTATTATTATTCTTATTTCACAAGTGAGCAAAATGATGCTAAAAGAGGTCAAATAACTTACCCAAGGTTACCCAACTGAAAAACAATAAGGTAAAGATGCAAGTGTAGCTTTAATTGAACTGAGAGGCATATATCTAATCAAAGTATTATGCACTTTAAAAACATTGAAGCCTATGTTTCTAGACTTTATTTCTTTTCTCAAAGAAAAGCTACTAAACATTTTTTATTTTTTTAGTGGTGCTTAATAGCTTTTTGGTTAGGCCATCCTTTTTCATGAATAATATTACAAGACTGACAGGACAATTAAACTGATTAAGCTGTTACATGTTCAAGACCATTTGAGGTTTTATGAATGTGGTGATTATTCCAAATAATTGTAACATTTTTATTAGTCTTCTCTTACTTTCATAATTTCATCTACATCAATTTGTTTTAAGAAAAATTGTTTTCTTAAAAAAATAAAAAAGGACTTAAATTCTTTTAACTTTTTCTAGAACTCCTAGGGATTCTTTGTTGGAGCAACCTGTTAGTATGGTCTTACCTAATAGTGGCACAAATATTCTATGTAGAATTGAAACTGGGTAGACCTCATACTCAAGAGTATCATTAATAATTACTCCTAAGAAATGGTTAGTCCACAATTTAAAGAAGAGCAGAAGTATGTTGAACTTACGTGAGGCATGCATTTCATGGGCTAGAGATAGCTGGGATTTTTATTCATACCAGTTGAATATGCTTAGTATTATTTCAGTAAATCTATATTTTAGAATTTGATTACTAAGGGTATAAAGTACAAGACCCTCACTCTTACCTGCAGTGATATGTAGGTAGCATTCAAAACAACTTTTCTGTAAGAAGACTCTACAGCTCCCACACTATAGTTATCTTCCAGTTCTAGAACTCCCCAAATAATGAGCCTTTCCATTGGTGGCAAAGCTGTGTCAGCTACAATCCATGTTCCTATAAAACAATACTTTAAGAAATATAATCCACAGATTACAGCCTATAACAAAACATTGACAAGCTTATCAATGAATCCTGGTTTTGAAGATGATGGCCCATCTTCCCACATGATTGATTCCTGTCTCTTCCAGAAAATCTGCTATTGTTAACAGGTTTAAATCCACATAAACCCCAGAAGTCTAGGTTCAGTATCTAGAACATAATAATAGAGTCCACAATAATAGAGTCTTCACATTTGCTCTTCCACCAAGGTGTGCTGCATAAAGGTAGAAACCTAACTACTGTGACGTCTTCCCTGTCATAGATGTTATATAAACACATGCATCTTACTCATTTGTGTTTATGTGTTTACCTTCAGGAATAACCACGTTTGCTCCCGGGTGAGGTATAGTATAATTATTTTCTCGAGATGATTGCCAAAAAGAATCATTTGACCATAAACTGAAAAGAGAAATATTTCCATGAATTATTATCTCTTTATATTTAATGACCATCTCCATAGGGTGTAGCACTATATTAGATGTTTTGGGGTGACAGAATACAAATTAGATAGTTTATAATTTCACTAAATAGACAAGCTAATAGGTGCAGTTAGTAAAATATTCAACACATACAAATTACATAGTTTTTTTCCTTTGAAGAAAATTGTCTTTCCGTCACAATTCAAATTGCTTTTTCTCTGACTAAATCTACTTGCTGTGATATATACCTTATTTTTGACTAAAATGTAAATTTTTCAATTTCATTATAAGATTTTACATGGTGGAGAAGTGAAAAAAATGAAGGATATAGTTGGCTAGATTCTGTGAAGGGAGGGGCAGGAAGAATGGTCTCCGAATTGGCAAGAATGATTCAGTGAGATTAAGCCCCCAGACTGGGGGCAAGGGGCAGGTCTGTATCCAGAGTGAAGGCTATCTTAAATTGGAATAAATATGGAAAGAACATTGGAGGACAGAGTCTCCACTTTTCACCACTATGCATCCTAGAAACTACCTCTTGATGTAAATTGTTGTAAAGAATATTATAAAGTTGATGATATTTGTCTATTGGAAAAGGTTCACAATCAGAGGTTGCTCTCCTAATCTAGTAAAAAATTCAAAAATTTTGTGATACTAAATCCCATATCTGTATTAGTATTCTGTGATACTAATAGTTTTATTAAACATTTATGTGACTAAATTGCATTACTAGGAATCTGTCAATCAAAAATCCTCTTAAAAATTTTTTTCTTGGAGCCAGGCACAATGGCTTATACCCATAATCCCAGCTACTTCAGAGACTGAGGTGGGAGGATTGTTTGAGGCCAGGAGCTCAAGATCAGCCTGGGAGACATTAGTGAGACCATGTCTCTAAATGTGAAAAAAAAATTTAGCTGGGCATGGTGGTGTATGCTTGTAGTCCCAGCTATTCAGGAGGCTGAGGCGGGAGGATGGCTTGAGGCCAGGAGTTTAACATTTCCATGACCTATGATCAGGGCACTGCTCTCTAGCCCGGGCAACAGGGTCTTTAAAGAAAAAAAAATTGTCTTAATGGGTTTCAAAATAAGGTTAGTGGTTAAAGGGTTATTTAGACTCAAGAAAATTTTATGGAGGTTTTTTAAAGGGTTGTATTTATTTAACTAAATAATCTGACTAGCATAGCAAATATTAAAGATTGATTTTATCTAGCTCTTCTCAAGATTAATAGTCCTTCATTTTTATCCTCACCAACACTATCACTATCAGCATGCATGTTATTCTTCTTACTTGCCATTGTTATGATAAATAAAGCCCAATCCCTCTTAAACAAAGTATTTGAGTTGTATAGCTTGAGCTTTGTATCATAATCCTGGGGTCCCAGTTCTGGATCAAGATTCCATTTGTTTTTGCTGATAGCTATCTAAATAACATAAATAAATCAATCCAGTGATAGCTATTTCAAGTGAGGAAAATTCATACTGTGGGGGAAAGAAAAACTCTACTATGAAATATGAGGGCTGTCTGGAAAAGTATCCAGCCATTCTATCCATTATCCATTGTATCCATGGCTGGATTCTTTCTGGACAGCCCAAGTATATATGTAGCATATCATCATATACCTTTATCACATTCGGTCTAGACCAATCTAAATCTGTTATGCTAGTCATAGTAGATGTTACTTAAATATTTAATAATTATATCTACCTTAGAATATATAAGGGCTTTTTGATCAGTAACCTTGATGGTTCATATGTCCTATAAAGGTCTCTAGGCCTTTATATGAGCCCCCCTCCCCACTTTCTCTACTGTCCCTCTGTAATACATACTCCACAGATTAGCAAATGTGGTCTTTTTGAAATGTTATTTTAAGTATGTCACTTTTCAACTTAAAATCATTCAAAGGTTTCTCATATTTCTCACAACTGCCCGCATGATCTAAATAATCTGTTTCCAATACCATCTCTAGGCCACTCTCCCTGCTCAGTAGGGCCCAGCCATGATGATTTTCTCTCAGTTCTTGCACTGCAGGACCTCTGCACAAGTTGCTCCCTTGGCCTTGAACACTCCTCTCCCATCCTTCACAGGGAGAGCTCTTCCTCATCCTTTGGGTTGCAGCAAGAATGATCTCTCTTCCGGGTGAGTGTTCTGAACCACTGACCCCAAGGCAGTCCCTGCTATGTTGTTCTCTGTCTCACCCCATCTCCATTCCTTTTATAACATTTATCATAATTCACATTTGTGTACTTTATTTTCTGTTTACTTTTCTGTTTGTTTATTGGTTTGTCTTGTGGTCTGTCTCTTTAGAAAGAATACGAGCATAATGAGGGCAGAGATCCACATCTATGATGGTCACTATTGAATCCCCCGGGCCTGGCACATAGCAAGTGCTCAGTAAATATTTTTTAATGGTTGAACGAATATATAAACAAATTCAGTTATCATTTTTTATATAATAGCTACTACAGTATTTATATATTTCTAAATGTAATTCATCTAAAAAATATCATTGAGTTACACTCAATACACAGTAGTGGGCTATTAAGTGTCCACTGAATGTTAGTTTTTATCATAACCATCATTTTTATCATCATTATTTGTCCATTAGGGATGCAAATATACATCAAATCAGGATCATGTCTTTAATGGTTTTAAAGATTAGTATCAAATTATACTAATACCATTATGTATGGTAATTACTATGATACAAGGTAGAAAGTGATGTTTCACATGACAAAGGTAAAGAATTCTATAAGTTATAAAGATAGATAAATTGTTTTTAACCAGAAGAATTAAAATATATTTAAGAGACCACATATTTGAAATAAAATTAAATAAGTTGTATTATGAGATTTGACCATGATGCTTATTCTAGAGACACCTTATTGGACTAATAAGAACTAGTTTCTGATGTTGGACTGGATAGGCCATCAATAAATTCTGTAATCTCAGGTAATTCACTTATGGTCACTGGGCTTCAGCTTTTTCATCTATATAACTAGAGAGTTGGGCCAGGACTAACAATCCAAATCAAACATTCTGCAAGTGTGAGGTTACCAGTAATTTTCATGCATAATTTTTATAAGATTTTTCCATTTTTTAATTAGGTTGGTTGTAGGACTCAAGCAAAGTAATGAGAGTGGAAGTACTGTCTAATCTACAAAGCACTGTGCAGGAGGAAGGCATTATTATCTCACCCAGGAGTAACACATGAAAAGGATTATGTCAAGAGATATTGAAAGATATTAACTAGAAGAGGCCTATATACTTATAAGTGGCTGGTCTCTTCCTGGGAATTGGTTTTCTTGATGGGAGATGTACAGGAAAGCAATCCTGGAGAATACAGCAGTAAGCCTGGAAATTAATAGTAACATCTTTCACATCAGGATCCAGGGTCCCAGAGGTGGGCTGACTGGGATGAAGGTCATTCCTTCCTGACACTGAAAGTGAAGTAAAAACAGTTTAAATTAACATGATGATCAAAGCATTTGAATATAAATAAAATCATGGCATTTTGGAAAGTGCCCTTTAGATACATAACTTGGAATAATTCAAATATACAGAGTAGGCATTAAGAAATTCTTATAAAATGTACATCTTATTAAGAAGCATATAGTTGGAATATCTGGACACAAATAAATGCTTTAGAATTTAATTAAAATTTATTTTTAAATATTTTTATTTTCCAAAATAATTAAATAATAAAATGGAAACAAAATATATGAATATATGGCAGCTTCTGTGGTACTTATTTTTCTCTAATTCTGTGAAATAAAACTATTGGGTTCATTTGTAAGTATGTTAATGTTATCTCCAAACATAAAATATAAGTTCTTATTTCAAGTCAAGGCCTTTTGTAGCCTAAATTTAGTGTCCAATTCTTTCACTCAACAAACCTTTATTGAATCCTGCTATATACAATATACTGTATAACACATTTGTCTATTAAGCAATTTTTCTTGTCCTTTAGACAAAGCATTAATCTCTAAGTACATACATATACACACACATATATACACTGTGTATACACACCCACATGCGCACACATGCGTGCACACACACACACACACACATCACTTCTGCCTAATGAGTACATACCCAAGTAATACAGAGTACTGGTGTTTGCTTCAAGGTGCCAGTCTCCATTCTTGCTAGTATTCCAGTTCAATGGATTTAAGGAACCATTCCTTATATCAATAACATTAAACATATCAGGATTTTGGGTGAAGTTATGTGATATAATTACATAGTCTTCTTCCTATAAAAGTTTACAGAAAAATGTGGCTTGTTTTGTATGTTAATTCTCTGCATAACAACATTAATTTTAATGACATATAATTAGCCCCTGTATTATGTTAAGACTTAGAAGTTTTGGTTTTAGCTTGTTTTGCACCTTGCATCTATATTTTATTTATTAACATTTTACATTTCTATAACAAAAATGCTAGTTCAATAACTAAGACAGTGACAGGGTTTCTCTATTCTCTCTTCTGTGTGTATGTGTGTGTGTGTGTATACTTTTATATTTACGTGTGTACACTTATGAGAATGTGTATATGTATATATGTATATATTTAGAGAATATTTCTTTTTTTAAATTTATAGATAACATTGTACAGAATATTTTATGCTATAATGTTTGAAATATTTAAAATGATGCTGCACAAATATGTAGTATAAGTGGAAGAATATATATGGGGAGAAAACACCCTATTCAGAATACTGGTGATCATCAGAAATGTTGAGTAGGGAAGGAATGAGTTCTGGGTAAATCATACGGGAGGTTTCCACATTATCTACCACTTTCTATTATCTGTTATCTATTTCTATTATCTATTATTTTCTATTTAAAAAATAGAAAGTAAATATTCATAGAATGTTGTTAATAGATCAGACATGTGGGCATACAGGTATTGGTGTGGGTTTTTAAAAATAATTTTTTGTATGTTTGATATATTTCATGATACAAATAATAAAACCCTTAACAGGTACTTAAGACATCATAAACACTCAATAAAAGCAAGTTATTATCATGGTATTAATAACAGGAGCACAAGCTTAGTACTATGGGAATACAGGAGAATATTGCTTCTGATTCTCAAAAGAGGTTTTTTGTAGCTCACGTCTTATATTTAGAATGGGTCATGGAGGATGTGCAGGACTTTAATAAGTCGATTTGTGAGGCAAGGGCCTTCTAGGCATAACAATGGGCGTCAGTATGAGCACGTAGGCTGCATTTGAGTAATATGCAATTATAATTATTAGGAGATGGATTTTATAGCTGTTTGTTTACCTTAAATCCATAGAATGTTGATGTATATGATATGTTGGTTATGTGATCCACATCTTTAAAATACCAGTTAATGTGATTTGCGTTTGGAATCAGAGCCATCCATCCAGACATATGAGTCAGTCGTTTGTTCTGGAAAGGAACAATACTTGTGCCTGTAGAAACACAAAAAACGAGCAAATAATGGTAATCCCTACCTCCAGAAAATTTCTCCTTTTATAAACAAGAGCAAATGTAAAATATTGGGCTAGTCTATGGAAATCTCTGAAGAGGTCAGTATAGCATTTTATTACTTATGTTCTAAATATCTTTGTTTAACTGAAGACTCCAAACGTTTAATATTACATTTAAGTGGAATATAAAATGCTTTCTAACTTACAGTTTTGAACTGAGATGGAGCCCTTATTCCTTAGGGAAAGATACATTTGAAACCTAATGATGATTATGACTACTAAGACAAAAGTGCTTAAATATATTAACATAATTCTTCAGATATCATTGATCTAAACATAATTCCATTTAATTCTTTTAAGAATTTAATTCTTCAGAATCCTTGATTTACAGTGTATGCAAACATAAGCTCTTATTCTTTATTAGAATCTCCTATATCTGTTGAGCTAATTAAAATCTGTATAACAAATACTAATTTTTAGGAGTAAATAATTTTATTTGACTTTAATGAAGTTATGCTTTAGAGTGCTTAAGGAACAAGGCTATGGCTGGACCTGCCACTTAAAATTGGCCAAGATATGTAAATTTTGAGAATGAGAAACTTGCAACCTGAGCTACTTGTTATGGGAAAAAGTTATATAATTTAGTTACACTTTGGTCATGAGAGAGTGTCTATAACTTTAGTAGAATATTTGAAAGGTCTCGTACAATATAAAGAAAAGATATTTGATTAATTGTCCCTATTTTTTCAATCACTTCTCTTCTACTTTTCATCTTGGATTGGATTTTATGTTAAATTACCAACTTCTCACCTTAGAATTTAGGAAGAAGTAGCTAAAAGCAAGTTATAAAATAAACCATCATTCATTTTCTTTTGGGAATAGGCAAAACAAAAAATAATCTACTTCCAATAGCAAGGGGAAAAATTCATTAATTCTTAGGCTCTATATGTTACTGTCAGTTTTAAAAGGTACGTGAGCAGAGCACTCATACTACCAAAAACCCTGGAAAGTATGAGAAGAACTGTGATTATTTGGAATATTGTTCAGGAAATATCAACTTCTCTCCCCTCCTTGAGTCTACGTCCTTGAGGGTAGACTTTCCTGCTCTGTTGATGTTGGGGGACTTCTGTTGTCCAAAGGGACATCAGCAGAACTGACATTACCAAAGGCTTGGAAAGTGCTTGCTCAGTGAGGTTTGACACCTTGAGCCTCTGCCATCACAAGGAGAAGAGGCTCCCCCAGGTAGCTGCCCTCCCTTCACGTGAGACCCAGAATGAGCACACGTGGAGCCACTGCAGCTCAAACTGTGGTGAGAAACAAAGTCCACCGGATCCTCACCTTGAAGAATAACCTCCCAGCTGAGCCCAGCCTAGATCAACCATCACAGCTCTCAGACATGTGAGTAAAAATAAATAATTGTAGGCTTAAGCTATTCAGTTCAGGAAAAGTCTGTTGTGAAGCAATAGTTAATTTACACAAGAGCTAATTAAAGTCATCTAAAACCTCTAGAATATATTTGGCAGATCTAAACTCCATTGAAGTTTTCCAATCCATGGGATTATATTAATACTTTAACCTGAAAATTCTTAATAATTCAGTTTCATAAGTAAAACTAATTTTCATTTTTCTTGGCTGTGCTTTTCCTAATTTTTTTTTCAGCTGCACTCATTACAAGTACATTGTTTTCAAGCATCTTGGACTGAGATATAAGCTCTTTGAAGATGAAATTTTTTAAAAATAGGATCATTAAGAGTAAGTTAATTTGCCATCAAATTAATTTGCCATCTGGTCTAACTTTATACATATATTTACATAAAAATATATCATCATATGTGAGATGCTTTGATAAAGATATATAAAAATATATGTAAAGTTATACCAAATATTACTTTCCAATGATCTAGTATACTTTTTAAACTGTTGATTCATTTAATATACACATATAATCCAAATGAGTGATCTTTTTCTGTTTTTAATTTTTTAGCAGTAAATAATTTTATTTGACTTTAATGGAGATAAAATAAAAGTAGTCAAATTTTCCTTACTAAGAAGTTGATTTTTTTTTTGTCACATTAAAAAGTAAAGTGCCTGGCATAATGTTTTCTCTATTTTGCAATCTGGTCTGAATATTGCAACAAATTTCTTCTAATTCAATACTTGCTGAGTACCCGCAATTTTCAATGTTTAGTGTTGACTTTTGTGGTATCAGAAATATAAATTTATATATCTTGCCCTCTAGATGTTCTCAGTTTACTAACTAAATAAAAATCTTAATTCTTGAAGGGAATAGGCCAAAGAGCACATAGAGACTTCACAAAAAAGCTATCATCTCATAAATTCAGAAATACCAGACTTCATGAATCAAAAAACCAAAACACAAACAAATAAATAAAAACTTCCTAAAATCATCATCACCACTAACAACAACCACAAAAAACATTAGAGGTGAGATGTTTGAATATTACTGCTTAAAAATTAATAAATGCATATATACTTTATCATGTTATATATTTGAAATGATTTACTTAGAAATGTTACACATCTCTAAGTTTTCCATATAAGTGTATCTTAAACCATGTTTTATAAAGTACTATTTTCAGTTTATTTACACCTATGCCATAAAGTATTTTAAAAGATTATTAAAAATATTTTATGACATAGTAATTAGAAACACTAAAATATTATCTCATCAGATAAAATAACTTCATTTGCTTTTGATGTATTGGTTACTTTTTGTTTTAGCCTGTAGTTTTTATTTGGAAGAAATGTTCATAGATACTCTGCTTAAAATATTGTTTATTGTACCGTAGTCTCTAAACATTTAAGTAACATTGTTCCATTTGGGACATCTATTTATCAGAAGAAAAGTAATGGTCTCTGGGTTTACATTATTAAGGCACTGAGACAGTGGGTATAACTATTACTCAGATAGCAGGCCTATGATCCTTTCAATTTATAGGAGGAAAAAGTCCTAGTAAGAGTTTTTTAAAATTAATAACTTATATCATCTTAACAAATGACGGACGTGGTGCTGCACACTGGTTTCCTCTGCAGATCCACTGCTCACCATCTCCATCCTGCTCCCTTGCCTTCTGCATTATGGCTTGGTTTGAACAGGGGGACGCATAAAGAAGAGAAGACAGGGAGGGAGGAAGGTGAAAGTGATGTCTTTATTCCCCTGACTCTCACTCTGTGGGAAGGTAGGGGCATCTTGGTGGGCTCTTGCATCTCTCAACCAAAGAGAGCAGCCCTCTTCATACAGCTCTATCTATTCTGTAACTGTTGCCTCCCTTTACCTTTTCAGGCCAATCGTGGTAACAGCATTTTTCTCTTACTTGGCCTTTGAAGAGTTCTACGGTGGTTGTTTTCTGGATGTTGGAAATGCTGGCAGGGGATGCTGCAATGGAATTGGCTTCCCTAATCTCTGCAGGAATAATGGGATCTAAAGTGGCAGGAGTCAGTGCTTACCTGTCAGATATAAAGATAGGCTTACTTAGCACAGTATCTACTGGATGGACAGAGGAATAAGCAGAGTGCTCTGACCTGCAGGAATCTATGGTGATAGCTGATTGATCTTGGGATGCCAAATACTAAATAGGTGAGTGGCCTACTAAGGTGATATTTGGTGAATATATAGGAAGAAAAATGATAGAAGTCTGAGGTAACAGAAATCTACTTCTTACCTATTTTCTAGAACCAAAACAATTCATAGACCAAGAGCCTCTCCACTGAGTGGGAGAAACCTGTGGCCACTTAGGATACTGTATAATAGGAAAAGGAAAATAGACCGACCTTCCAAGTATTAGATCTTGGCTCTAAACTGATACTAATCCTCAAGGACCCTAAATGCCACCATGGTAACATGGTCCACCAGTCAGAGTGGGGGCTTATGAGGGGCAGGTGATAGAATTAGTCTTTTCTTAGTGTCACAGTGAATCCAGTGGGGCCACGGGTCCAACTTAGGGTTATTTCTTCAGTTCCAGAATGTGTAGTGGGAATGCATACAGAACTCTGAAGCAAGGGCAGAAGTTGGAATTCTTACAAGAAATATTTTAGGAAGAGGATCTGATAATGTAGAGGGGAATAACAAAATCCCACCATGTCCTGATGGATTTGACACAAGTAATTTTATCAGCTATCATGTGGCTAGTATAATCATGCTACAAATTTTCAAAATTTAATTGGTTTATATAGAAATACATTATATTAGCTTCAACTTGCAAATCTTCCCTAAAAATATCATTAACTATGGAAATTTGGAAATATCAATAGCTTTTTTAAGTAACACAATGAAAGTATTTGAATATGTTGAAGAAAAATGGTTAATGTTGACACTGTAATGGGAGAAAGAAACATGTTTAGATTTTGTTAATAAAGACTCTTTCTATACTTATGGTTCTTTATTATTAATATATGTTTAGATTAGACTTCGGTGATTACAGTTTTACATATTTTCATCAAGAAGCTGCATCATTTAGATTTACCCAGAAAATGTAGAAACTATGTTTGATGATGATAAAAGATTTTGCTTAGCAAATCTTTGATGCATCAATGCTTTTTCTATTTTCCAAGATATGCATTTCATCAGAAAAGTATATGCAAGAGTGGATTCATTGCAGACAGATATTTTAACTAATAGTTCCTAGACAGATGATGGATTGATGAACAAGTGGATAGATGGAATGATAAAGAAATATGTATCAATATATAGATTTGAGCCAGTCAGTGTGGGCTAGGTCAAATAGAGTGGGAATAGATATACTTTGCAACTAGAAGACTAGAAGAATTCCCACATTGGTTCCCCGACTGATGGCGTGAGGGCAAATCTGGTAGGAAGGACTAAGTGGGTGCTCTAAAAACTGTGCCTCTCACCCCCTTACCAAGATAATAAACTAAAAGCAATTTTAAATCTTTGAGGGAGAAAACATAGAGCTTGGTGCCACGATCAAAGATTTGAGAGATGGGGATCAGGATTATCACTACATCCCCATTTAACTTGCTTGCTTGGTTGGTTCAAATGCCAGATGGATCATGAATGACAGTAAATTAATACAACATAGTCAAGTAATGCTGTCAGGCATATCTGGTGTTCCATGTATTGTATCTTTACTTGAACAAATCAATAAATCTACAGTCCCTGGCACCTGGTACACAGCTATTGACCTACTAAATGCTCCTTCCATTACATCTCAATCAGCAAAGATAATTAAAACCCTTTGCCTTGAATAGACGGAACACTGGTACATTTTTCCTATCTTACTCCAAGGGCTGTGCCAACTTTCCTGCTCTTTGCCATAAAGTTGTCTGATCAGTAGAATACCATGCTGGCCCATGCATTTATTCAGTGCTCCTCAAACACCTGCTTTGAATGTATTATTTGTTTCCTGCTTGGATTCTAACATAAACATTATGCTTTTTTGCAATCTTCAAACCATCAAGTAAAAAATCCAAGAAGCTGACGATAAAGGTCTAGGAGGATATATTTAAATTAGCAGCTTAAACTATTGTATTCCACTTACCAAATGAGTCTGAGAGAACCACATCCTTTTCAAGCAGAGATACTGGGGAAGGCTTGTTGAATGCCAAACGGTGGAAGCTGACTGAAGCATCACAGACTGAGCCAGCAAACCCAACGCTCCACTCAGCTTCTTGAGTGCAATGGGAAGGGTCTAACAATGAGCTATGTGGAATAACAGTGTGTCCTTTGTACCCTGGGAAACAAACACAAAGAGCATGTTTTCTATTTCATGTTAAAAAACTAAAAAAAAAAAAAAAGTCTACAATATATAGGTAGTAGGATCCATAGTACCACCAACAAAATCTAAAAGTCTGGTATTTCTTTGTTTGTTTGCATGAGGCAAGGGGATCTTACACAGGAGCTTTGCAGTGACTCTTCAGTCAGGGATCTTATTGTGCACGTGGCTGAAACACAGGATCTGAACGTATTTGGAGGCTTCATCCAATAGTATGGGGCTCTTTCGGAAAACAATGTCTCGTCTGTGCCTAGGGCTTGCCTATGTCCTTTAAATCATTAGTAAAATTTGATGCTGGGTAAGGTATGTAGTTCATGTTAAGTCTGCTTTAAAAATTCAACATATAGTAGTAACATTCATAGGGTGTTGGGCAGGTGGGAGTGGGGAGCAGTATATTCACACCTAATGGGTGCAGTGTGCACCATCTGGGGGATGGACACGCTTGAAGTTCTGACTTGGACAGGCGGGGTAAAGGCAATATATGTAACTTAAACATTTGCACCCCTGTAATATGCTGAAATAAAAAATAAAAAAAATTCAACTGTGTTAACACAAACATATTCCCAGTGTATTTTTATCACAAATTTTAAGAGACTGTTACCTGTAAGTGAACCATCAATATCAATCAGCACCACTTCATGTTCCCATCGAAAGCCAGCCTTGTTTGGTGTGTGAAAATACTGGATGTCAACAAACTTTGCACTCCAACCTCCACACCTCTCATTACAAACTCCAGTGATGGATGTCACCCCCAAAGCTGCACAGTTGGGACGGTCAAAGTTCATAAAGTGCACAGAAGATACAATCAAGCCTGCACTAAATGGAAGAACCAGGCCTTTTGTTGTGCAAAATGCAGATCCCATACCCAGTTCATCAAGATGACCAACTATTTTGGCATTTTTAATCACTGCTCCATTGGTTTCACCCCACCCTCCAACATAAGGAGCCAGAATCCTCTTGGTCTCGATTCCAGCCTCATAGTTGTTTACCATCACAAAGTTATGGAACTGAAGGGCACCTCCATTAACCCATTCAGCTCCTTTTTGACAGTTCCAAGTAGTAAGTGAATTAAATATGGCAGGCACTGGCACTGTGGAAGTACAAGATCCCGTTTGCATGGGGAAATATTCTTCAAAGATCCACAATCCAAACCAACCTTGAGAATGAACAGTATTGTTAAAGAATTCTCCAAGAGGAACTCTTTTTTGGCAAATGTTTCTGTCATAGGATGGCCCATCAGGGTGGTTGTTCATTCGGTACCAAAAACCAAAGTGAGTGCCACCAGCAGCTGCATTGTGCCGTATGGTATTGTTCGGGTTGGTTACCCAAAATGCAGCTGGGGTCACATCATCGTTCAGAAGACTAGTACTTTGCTGTACAAATACTGCCAAGTTATACTGCAGGATATTGCCATGTTCAATACCATCTTCTATAAAAAATGCTCCTCCCTTGATGTCATATATAATATTCCTCTCAACCAGAAGGTGATGTGTGTTATGGATAGTAACAGCTCTGTTATAGGTCTGGTGAATTGCACAGCCTCTTACATAAGATTTAAACTGTAAATCTCCCAGCAGGTGCCAATGTATTGGATATCGCCCCAGCCGAAAAGCCTGGCCAGCATGAAATACCTGTAAAATCCAGAAATCGGAGCCATTTAGTGATCCACATGGACTCAGAGTTTGTTTGGCTCATATTTTCCTGTTTCAAAATAATCTCCAATTTTATATTAACTATTATTAATGTATTCATATCTTCCAAATTATTTGTCATTTGAAAAAGTTACTCAACACCCAACAATTCTTGTTTTATACAGTGTATAACAGACCATGCTTGTTACAACATGTAGAAATGAATGAATGTAAAAAAGCCATCTTTGACTCTTCTGCTTTTTATCTTAGTCTATCAATAAACTTTCATGTTTTACAAAATAAAACTTTTTAAAAGACTTTTCCCCCTTTACTTTGATTCTTATCTAATAAGAAATATTTCTTGAATATTTGTCATATGCCAAATATTATGCCAAGTGTTTTATTTGATATTTGCACATCACAATATTTATCATAATCCTTTATCATAATGAAGTAGCCACTTACCATTAACATCATTTTACAGATAAAGAAATGGAAGTTAAGAAAGGCTGAGAATCTTGGTCATGGTCACCCAAAGCTTCATTGAAATCCAAGTTAGTTTCACTCTAGAGTTGATGCTCTTATTAACCATTCTGTTGTGTATTCTTTCGAATGGTCTGCAGTCTAGTAATCTAATACAGAGGATGCCAGTGTATGTGAGTGTGTGTGTGTGTGTGTGTGTGTGTGTGTGTGTGTAATATAATATCATGGGGTAAGGAAAAATATAAGGTCATCTATTTATTTTCATTCTCCAGCTAAAAATTAAAAATTAGCCCTTACTAATATTTAATATCTGGATTTACCCTGGCAATCTCACTCAGTCCATATCTCAGATGTATAAAATATATTAGGAGAAGGGAAGTTACAGAAAATGGAAGTGCTGACTCTGTCACCATCAACACAGTCTAACTGTTTAAAGCCAAGTTTAAAGAATTTATGGATTTACTGTCATTTTTTCCTTCCTTCCCTCCCTCCTTCCATTCTTCAACTGAATACTTGGTAAGAACTATGCCAAACCCTGATTATACAGTGTGAATATGAATAAGATACACAAAATCTCCTAACATCTTAGGGATAATATGTATATTTATTTATTTTTTCAATTAATAATCAATTGAGAATCAACTACACACCATACATTGTTCCAACCACAGAGGAAAGAGTAGAGAACCAAAAATACAAAATCTCTGAGATAATTTAGCTTATGTTCTAGAGGGAGAGGTTGAAAATAAACAAAAAATAGATATTATATTAGGAGTTATGAGTAAATTTTAAAAAAACACAGTTGGGCAGCAATTTTAAATAAAGGCAGTGAGGAAAGGCCTCTCTGGAGAGAGAACATCTGAGAAGACACTGACTGAAATAAGGATGTGAACCATGCAAGTATTTGGTGGAAGAGGAGTCCAGGAAGAATGAAGAGAAAGCAGAAAGAACCAGAGATAGGAATGTGCTTGACATGGTCACACCAGGAGGCCTCTGTGGCTAGCATGGCATGAACAAGAAGTAGAGTAATGGGACACAAAGTTAGAGGGTCGCTGGGGGTCAGATCATGTGGGTCCTATGGAAAGAAATTGGACTTTTTGTTTTAGGTATAATTCAAAGCCATTGAAGGGTTTTGAATAGGGGTATAATAAGATTTGATTTATGGTTTTAACATTGTACTTTGGCTTTGTGTGAAGACCCTCTTGGAGCAAGAGTAGAAGCAGGAAGACCAGGCAAGAGAAAATCACAGTAGTACAGGTAGAAGGGGATGGTGACTTGGGTTTAGGATTGGGTGGGGGTGGTGGAAAAAAGTGGATTATGGATACAGTATTTTGTGGGTAGAGAAGATAGAATTTGCTGATGAATTTGATATAAGTGTGAGAAAATACAGAAAGAAAATTTTGGCATGACAAAATGGGTGAATAATTGGGTATTAAAATTGTCCATTTACGTATTTGTCTCCTTTACCAGATTATAAGTAGCATGTAGCAAACCACAGGAGCTTGATACATGTTCGTTGTGTGAATAACCTTGGGCAAGCCACTGTGATTTAATAATAATGCCTCTTACCTCTACATATTCTATTCTTCCAGTTACCATATTCATACCAGGTACAGGAGCATGAAACATAATGCAGCCTCCAAACTGGTCACTTCCTATTTCTTCTCCAAACTTTCCTTGGAGACATGTCTGTGTAGCAAATTCACCTTTAAAAATATTTTTAAAACATCAGAAAATAAAAAACATGCCTTAGTCCTCTTATATTAAGGATTTTTTTCTCATACTTAATTGTATCTTTTTATTCACATATAATTTCAGTCTCTCCAGGAACATAATTATTTGCATTCACATCATCTCCTTTTCTAGATAGTAAAAAAAGTAAGTATCTTGTCTTGTTCACCTTTGCACTCCTTAAAGAACTTACTACAGTATTTTTCAGAGAAGATACTAAATAAATAATTAAATGTTCAAGGGAATACTGATAGGGTTTTTAGTATATTATTTCTGAATCTTTCCCCCAAGATTTTGGAATTAATATAATTAATTCAATCTTATAAGTGTATAGCACAAGAATATTCACGACTTGATTATTGAATTGATGATTGAATATTACTTGATTCTTGCAACCATAGAAAATAGGCATAACAGGAAGTACTCTTATTTTAAACACGCTGAAAGTAGGTTTCATGTACATTGTGAAACTTGATGCAGAAGAACTGGAATCAGAATATAGGTCATTTAACATTGATCAATGAGCTTTATTCTATACCTCCTTTTGAAGAAAAGGCTATTATCTAAGCTGTATCTGTTGTTATTCAATTACTTATAGGATTGAAGCAATATCAATGACTACATAAAATATTTAAAAGAAACTCGTAGAATGCATTGCGCTTCCTACTAGACAAATGAGAACTGTGATAAACATCATTAAGTTCACCAGTATCCAGTTCTCTTATACTCCTGGGTACACAGGGGCTTGCACGGACTCACTCCCTTCAAGTTAGGCATAGCCATGGAATAAGTTCTGACCAATGACACCTGAGTAGAAGAGACATGTGTCACTTCACCAAACCACTTGACCAAAGCAACTGCTTGCTGGTGCTTGACTCTCCAGCCATCTCACCTGCTCTGAGATCATGCAAACCCATGTTGAGAGGAAGCCTCCATTGGCCTGGATCCTGGAGTGATTATAATGAGCAGAGCCCCCCTGTTGACCCATATTGCACACATGCAGCATGAATGACAAATTAACTTTTGTCATTTTAAATCACTGAGTTTGCAGCATATT
This sequence comes from Avahi laniger, assembly GCA_963575035.1. Classification (NCBI taxonomy): domain Eukaryota; kingdom Metazoa; phylum Chordata; class Mammalia; order Primates; family Indriidae; genus Avahi; species Avahi laniger. The sequence goes on along the minus strand of CAUYSK010103936.1, from coordinate 27,335 downwards.
TATTAATAGAACATAACCTAGTCCAGTGGTCCCCAGGGAACATTTTTACAATATCTGGAAACATTTTTGGTTGTCACAGTTGTGGGGTGTTACTAGAATGCAGTTGGTAGAGGCCAGGTATGCTGCTAAACATTCTGCAATGCACATAACAGTGCCCCATAGCAAAAATTATTTGAGCCAAAATGTCAATAGTGTTGGAGTTGGAAACTTCTGACTTAGCCTACTCTGGCTGGTTCAGATCTATATATTTATCTATCTCTTTATCATCCCATTCATCCATTTGTCCATCTATCCATCATCTGTCTAGGAATTACTAGGCAAAATATCTGCCTACAATGAATCCACTCTCACATACACTGTTTTGATGAACTGCAGATTCTGAAAAATACAAAAAGCATTGATGATCAAAGATTTGCTAAACAAAATCTTTATATCATCATCAAATATGGTTTTCTACATTTTCTGGGTAAATCTAAATGATGCAGCTTCTTGATGACAATATGTGAAACTGTAATCATTCAAGTCTAATATAAACATATAATAAGGAATCATAAGTATAGAAAGAGTCTTTATCAACAAAATACAAGCATATTTATTTCTCCCATTACAGTGTCAACATGAACCATTTTTCTTCAATATATTCAAATGCTTTCATAATGTTACTTAAAAATGCTATCAGCATTCCCAAATTTCCATATTTAGTCATATTTACAAGGCAGACTTGCAAGTTGAAACTAAAATACTATATTTCAATATAAACCTATTAAATTTTGAACACCTGTAGCTTGATTATACCAGCCACATGATAACTGCTAAAATTACCTGTGTCGAATTCATCAGGACATGGCGGAATTTTGTTATTCCACTCCACATTATCAGATCCTCTTATTAAAATATTTCTTGTAAGAATTCCAACTTCGGCCCTTGCTTCAAACAGAGTTCCATCAGGGAGTGTGACAGTAATTCCTAAGTGTGTGTAATTCAATGGATTAGTTAGTGTTATGTTTATGCCATCAGCAGATACAGATGCAATGGTCCTTTTTTCATTCTCTCGTTGACTGTGTCTGTAAAAATTTTAACAAAAAATTTTCAAAATTAATATAAATTGACATAACATTGTTTTGGTATATTTGTTTTATGCTATTTTAAACAATTCATTTGTAAAGTAGGAAAATATTTTTCTGTCATGTAATATTCTGAAAAGGAATTAGAATACAGTATTTTATTATTTCTTAGAGTAAGCTTTATGGGTGCATTCAATTAAATTAAGTATTTTATAAGTTCTATATTTGTTCCTAGAACTGTATTAGCTTCTGAAAAGTATTAAAAAGAACTATTTATTTACAACTATGAGAATCATATTCAGTGGTTTGCAACTGAAAATAATTTTATCCCTCTAGGCACCATTTGGCAATGCCTGCAGACATTTTTGGTTGTCACAGTTACGGGTTGCTACCGGCTTCTAGTGGGTAGAGGCCAGGGATGTTTCTAAGCATCCTATAATACACAGGATGGCCCCAAAAAACCAAGATTATCTGGTTCAAGATGTCAATCATGACAAAGTTAAGAAACTCTTACAAAGGGAAGTCATTGGAGGTTACTGAACAGGGAAAAGAAATGATTGAGTTGAAGTTTAAGAGACCTCATTTTTACCATTCCTCCAATGTACCCCAAATTCCAGCCATGGCAGAAAGGACTTGCCAATTCTATAATGCATATATTCATGTATTTAGTCATTCGACAAACATTTATTGAGCATCTAGCTTGTTTTCTAGGCAAAGAGCTGAGGACGGGGGATACTACATAGAAAGTACCCCTAATTTTAAGGTGTCAGTGCTAAATGTGTCAATACCTGACTATACCTTATCTACTAAAGTGTGATTGGTGCTGTTAACAGAAGTAAGCTTAGGGGAATTACCTCTGTGTCTTCCTGACCTTCCCTTCGACTCTTCTCTCCCTTAGCAAATCCTTTTCCTCCTTTAAATACCAGTTTAAATAACAGTGCCACATGTGAAGTAGATTAAAATGCTCACCATCAAATTGGTATTAACTGATCAACATATAAGTGCACATATAACAATAACATCTATTGGATGCCGGAGGAGGGGGAAGGAGGAGGAGGGGACGGGTACATGCATACACAAAGAGTGCAATGCGCGCCATCCGAGGGATGGACACACTTGAAACTTGGACTTGGGGGCGGGGGGCGGGGCAAGGGCAACATACGTAACCTAAACATCTGTTACCCCCATGATATGCTGAAATAATAAAAAAAAAAAAGGTCACCTTTCTCAACTTGCCCAGCCCTTCTTCTAGGTTCCCAACACACCCTGTATAATGCCGGTTAGTGTTCAGAGCAAACTCATTGCAGTCCTATGAGGTATCTAGTTCTTGGTCCCTTCCCCTGGCCTGTCTGCTCCTCTAGGCAGGGGCGCTGTTGAATCATTTTGTTTGCTGAACACTTAGTACAATATCTGTCACAATTCAATAACAGTTTTTCTTGATTGAACAAATTAATACATAATGAATTCATGTGGGCAAGGAAGTGGAATGGAGCCCAAATAGGAAGAGGATGTAATATTGCAGGTGTGAGGAACAGAGAGTCTAAATTAAACTGACAGCAGAAAAAGCTGATGGAAGAGACATCTCAAGGGCAGAACCAAAGGAACCCAGTGATTCGAAGGAAGTGAAGAATGACGATAATTAAAAGATCACTGGAAAAGCTTTTGTGAAAAAGAAATTAAGACTATAGGGGTTTAAAGGAAAAAAAAGAATAATAAGGATAAAATAGAAGAAATGGGCATATCATATTTAAGCAGTTTTATAATTTTTTAAAATAAAGAGTAAGAAAAAGAAAGATGCTAGAGGAGACAGGAGAACAAAGTTATTTATCAAGATGATGGGTGAATGAGGAAACCAATAATTCCAAAGAACCCAGGGAAGGACAGGGAGAGGTGGAGATTAAGGATGTTTAGAGATAAGGAGAAGCAATGGTACCAGATCTCATAGGTGCAATGGAAGAGGGTTGTAGGCTAGCCTTTCTTTAATTCCCTTGGATTCAGATGACACAATGATTTCTTTACAAAAGAAGGTTCTGAAGAGCATTTTAAATGTTGAGTGCACCTAAACACATCTTTCTAGCCTTCGTAGTAATAGTTAACATTTATGAAACACTTTGAGCAGAGTTCTGCTCTATTTACTTTACACATATTAACTCACTTAATCTTGCAATAATTCGATGAGGCCGATTCTAACAGCATTTCAATTTTACTGAAGCACACAGAGGCGAAATAATATAGCCACAGCTAGTAAGTGGTATTGCTGGGAGCTGCACACAGGTTGACTGACTTTCGAAGTCATTTTCTTAACCACTGGCTTTACAAATTCTCAAATAAAATTTTCCAATGAAATAATGAGTTAGATTTGGAGAAAAATCTCCTTAATTCTTGTTTCTTAAAACTAAAAAGCCCTGTGCTAAATTCTGAATTTACTCTTTTATTCCATACAGAAAAACTATAGATGAAGATTTTCTGTTCTGTTAGTAAGCCCTATCATTTTTCTTTTGCTTTTTTACCATTATTATTTATTTATTATTTTGCCATTGTATAATTAAAATTTCTTCCGAGGGCAGAAAAAAATGAGCACTTAAAAAGCTAAGTATATATTTAACTCTTCTTAACATCTGCAAGTCTATTTTTAACTTGGAAAATGTCAAACTCAAAATGCCGTCTTGAATTTTAAATTTAATTATCACCTTAACATAATTTAGCTGTTTCTTGTCATAAATTAGTATTTGTTCTCTGATAAGGGTAACCATATCCAATTTTACTATAATCTATAATTTGAACAATAAAGCAAAAATCAGGCTCTTCTTATCCCTACCCTCAATACACTTGGTGTTGTTATATTAATTTTTTTCCTTTTATTTCTTATTTGGTAAAATATATAATTAAACAGAAATTAATGGTCATAAACAATTTCAATTTTAAAATGTAAGGCACCTAAGAGGTCATGTTAATCATTATTTTTGTATAATGATTTCTTCCCTTTTATTCAATCATTATCAACAATTTTGCTCCTTGGGAACCACTGCCAAGACTGCAAGATAAGAAAGCGTTAATTAGCTGCTTGCAACCATGTTCTTTGGTGACCTCAAACAAAGAAGCTCATTTACATTTTTTGCATTCATTAACATATTTAGTTAAAGCTCTAAGTGGATACTTTCAAATGACTTTAATAGTAGAATGATTTTTTCAAATGGAGTCTGACATGGGAACTTAACTATGTATTAAACAAAATATTTTACTAGATCATATTTATTTTTTAGGTTCAAAATTATACTTTATCTTATAAATTTAATCAACGATAATGCAATCCAATGATGATTAACAAAATGTTGACATTTGGCAAATATCTATTTGGCTGTTCATGTTTTTTTTCTTTATTAGAAGTTTCAAATTTAAATCAAATATTCATGGATCATCTGAATTGTCCCTCTTTTACACAGTTTAGAAATTTCTGTTCCAAATCAAAATCACTAAGCCCAGAAAATATCATACCTGTGTCCTGTGCTTGCAATTACAATGTTATCTCCTGCTTTCCATGTTACTGCTTCTTGTAAAATCAAAGTTCTTTCCCCTGCCTTTGCAGTATGAGCCAAACGAGTCCAGATCACAGGAACAGGCAGACCTGGAGCCAACAAACAAACAGTGTTTCTTCAGATGTATCTGACTGGTTATTGAGAACTTTACCCAGTGAAATCTTTCCCTGGATTAAATCAACTTTGGGAAGGTTCATTTTACCTTAGCATTTCATACCTTTCTCAAAAAAGAAATATGCAGAATGCTTGCTTTATAAAAGTAACAATTAGGTTTGTAATAGCACATATGAGTCTATAAAATTAAAAAGCATTCTTCTGCAATGATATACTCTATAATAATCTTTTTTAAGGGACACGACATGAATGTGGTGTGATAATAATATTGACAAAATGTGTAGAAGTCTATTATCTTTGTCATTATTGGTAAGAATTGCTTAAACTGATAATCTAGAGACAAATGTATAAATTACTAAGAAATTACAGTAGTATATATATTTGTCACAATGTAGGACATTTATGATCAGAAAGATCATAAGATATCATGTTTATGGTATTCTAAATGTATAAAATAAATAGATGATTGCAATATAGAAGACTTCAATATAAAAAAGACTCACACCATGCTTCCTTGAAATAATAAGTTACCTTGATACCTTAAACATGATCAAAATCATTTTTACTTCCTGGCAACTTTCCAGGATATAGTGATAGAAATGTACAACTATAAAGTTATTGTTGCATTAAGTTATTAAGTATGAAATGTCCGATTTCCTTACGTACTAAGTTTGACAGTTGATATCTCTGACATTTCAGTTTGACACTTCTTATTTTATTTTTATTGTGAAGGTACATTATTAGCCTTTCAAGTGCACGTTTTGGCTTGTGATTATCTTTCACAATTTTTAGGGTAATTTTTGTGAAACAACAGATAAATCAAAAATTCATATTATTTTCAAATATGAGTTCTGTCACGGAACCAATGCAGCACAGACAGCTCGAAATATCAACGACGTGTTTTGGAAGGATGTGGCTAATGAATGCACAGTATGTCAATGATTTGAAATGTTCCATTCTGGTGATTTTAATCTTGAAAGTAAGCCATGTGGGTGTCCTGAGACCAAGGTGGATAATAATGAGATGAAAGATATAGTGGAAGTGAATCATCTGAATCTACATGTGAATTAGCAACAAGGTTTATGTTACTATTCCAAAAATATTGGACCATTTGAAACAGATCGGCAAGGTAAAGAAGCTGGATAGATGGGTTCTGCATGAATTAAACAAGCATCAGAGGAGAAATTGTCTTGAAGCTTGCCTTTCTTTGACATAATGACATAAAGGTAGACCATTTCTATGCCCTATTGTTATGTGTGATGAAAATGGATTCTTTTTGACAATAGCAAGCATTCAGCACAGTGGTTGGATAAAGACGAAGTGCTGAAACATGGTTGAAAACTGAATATTTATCAAAAAAAGCTTAATAGTATCTGGTGGTCCAGCACTGGTATTACCTACTAGACCTTCATGAAACCTGGTCAATCGATTACAGTGGATGTCTACTGCAACCAGTTGGATGAAATGATGAGGATGCTTACGATTAAGCAGCTGAGAATGGTCAATAGAAACAGGTCAATCCTCTTGGAGACAACACTCAACCAACCACATGTTGCACAAACAATGCTGCTCAAACTACAGAGACTGGATTTGGAAACTCTCTGTCATTCACCATGTTTACAGACCTTGCACCGACTGACTACCACTTCTTCCAGGCTTTGGACCACTTCTTGCAAGGAAAAATATTCAATTCTCAACAAGCTGTGGAAAACACCTTTTGCGATTACGTAACCACTCGCTCTTCAGGCTTCTTTGCTGCTGGCATAAGCAAGCTACCATTAAGATGGCAAAACTATGTTGGTAGTTTAGGTGCATACTTTGATTAATTGTACTGCATCTTGTTTGAGATATAATAAACTACACTTTTCATTTGAAATTGGACTTTTCATATTTAATGACCTAATATTTTAGAAAGAGCTTGTTTTCAGATACAAATGTAGGAAATGACAATCTTCTTCCAGATTTAGTGCCTTTTTATATTGATAAATGAGGTAAACAGAGTCACTATGTACTACGATAAATACAAAATGAGACAAAAGGCATTGAGAAGCACATGGAAACGGGTAAGAGGAAGGATATAGAGCAGGCCCAGAACAGCTTGCAGAGTGTGACCTTGGTTCTGGGTCTTGATAATATGCAGGAGCTGGACTGGCCTGGATACAGGGAGGGAAGAGGTAAAAGGGAATAAAGACTGGATATCTAAAGACATGAGAAAGCCTGGCGAGTTTTCGCTTAGAGAGTGTTGTCAAGACGGTTATCCCTGGTTTCCTGGTGAGTGTCTCCTCTACCAACGCTGAGCCATTTGACCCTGTACCGTGCAGATCCAAGATTCCCTCTCGCACAGCCAGTGTTTTGGCACCATATACAGGGAGCTCAGGAGATCGCAGATGCCCGTGCAAAGTAATGACAGCCTTGTGTTGAAATGGGGATGCTTCTGTCCCAATCTGCAAGAGATGTCACAAATGTCATTCAGAAAATTAAAACGATATACACAATTTTAGTCATGCAAAAGTAATTCTTTTTTATTCTCTCTTCTCTTGTGAGAATTAATTGTTTGGCTGTTCATATCTTTTTTCCAAAAGATAAATTTTCTAGTCCGCCAAATACACTATGCCAGACCTCTGAAAAGTATACTGACTGACTTTAGCCACATCTCAGAGTTTTAAATTCTGCTCTGTGAGAATACACTATCATCATCCCATTAAAAGTACAAGAATACTTTGGGAAACTTTTCCCCAGAAAAATGATTTTGTACCAATAACATAGACCTAAACAAAGATAAACTTAGGAGAGGTTGTTATAATTAACCATCCATTTTATACATAATATTTCAAAAAGAAATACGGAGAGGTTAGAAATGAATATATTTCATATTCTCGTGTATACCTGAAGAACACCTCCATCTGTAATTAGAATATTTTCTGCCTGGAGTTCAATGTCAGCTTCATCAAATATTAGAGTTCCACCTATGAACCATATAATTTTGAAATATATCACAAGGTCTTATTAAAAGTTACCTATTAAATTATAAATTAAAATTTAATTTCTTATCCCTGCCCCCTAAAATCAAATCCCAGGGAAGATTATTTTCCCTTGGCCATTTGTTATTTTAAATGCTATTAAATAGCATAGCTGCACAAATTAGTTCTATAAACACAGGGCCTCAAAATATAAATTAAGAACAAAACAATTAAAGAAAAGCACATTTATTGAAACCCTTATAACACCAACATTGGCTCTGAACTCTTACCTGCTGATTTGCACTCCCAGCAGCTATAGCATTATTAAAGAATGTACAGAGATACATTTTTATGAGACTGATGTAACTTCACAAGCAGTAAAACTATACTTGTCCAAAGGTCCAAGATTTAATGACTGCAAATAACTAAAACATTGCTATTAACCCAGAAGTTAAAAAAATAGTAACAAGGCAAAAGTTTTCCAGCAGCTAAAACCATTACGGCAAAGTTTATGCACTAAAGCTCCTGAGCACTTTACTCTTATCAATTAATGATTCTTTTACATGCAATTGTAACAGTTGTGGTTATTTAGTTTTCTATAGTAAAAACAGAATATCAAGGATCAGGGAGAATCCCAGGTAATAACCAAAAGCAGGTTCACAGACAAAGATGAGAATCACAACCTGTCTTCCAAGTAGAGTCAGGGAGGTTATTTAGGATAGAATTTAACAAATCTCTGTGATTTTTATAACACTTGGGACCACCTATATCAATATTTTTTGAAGTGGAAAATACATTTTACTCTTGTGATCTCATGAAAGTGCTTAGGCATGCTCACATACACCCCCGTTGTTAGTTGAAACAAAAGTTTCAAAAAACATTTAACTTTAAAAGATATCCATATGCATGCCATCCATTCTGGTATTTCCTATTTTATTTTATTTAAAAAATGCTGGCTGCAACATACTAAATAACACCATAACTATAAATACATTATAAATCTCAGTTTAGAAAACTCACTACTATGCTCTGTATTAAAAACATGATGCAGCCATGAATGTTCATAATGACAAATTTTGATTAAATTAATTTCACAGACATATTCCATGGGCAGAATCTAATAAACAAATTTTTAGACATTTACCCTGAATAAGCAACATTTTCAGAATAGGGGTGCTTTGATCCAACAAAATTGTCTGTCCTTTTGTAATAACAACAAGGGATCCTTCTTCTGGGGGAGATTTCCCTCCCCACGAGAAATTGGAGGACCAAGCATCAACATACAGAAAGTCAGTGTTATCCTGTAATAGAACATGGAAGACTTTTAAATTTTGAGATTTTGTCAGAATATTTCATTCAATTTGTCAAAAAAAAGGAAATTTAAATGATAATCATTTTTTATTGATAATAAAATACCATCTACTTTAAATATGTTATAGCTGCTTCTTGGTTTATTTCACAATAATAATCAAGCAAAAAGTCCATTACCAGTTACCCTACACCCAAAATAATTAAAAATCTAAAATAATACACATTTTAGTAATAAGCAACAAAAATGTAAGCTACTTTAAATTTATTATAGTTAGAGCTGAGTTATTTTTTGGAGACATTCAAGTCAAACCTCCATTACCAATGAGTCCACCTCCCATAATGCTAGTTTTTCTATTGCTGTGATCACTATACCAAACAGCACTATTACCAGCTGGGCCATGCCAATGCTTCTGATGTGAACACGAACTAGAGCCCACCCTGAAGGGGTATGGGCATTCGTCATGCAGATGATGTGTGTCTTGTTGGAATACTCAACATCGCATTTGGCTTCGGCTACAGTAATGTTAACATCCTCCATGTTTTCACTGTAAAGGAAAAAAGGGGAAACACAAAAATTTATGTTTTTCTCAAATTTCTACCTTACACTGTCAAATCCCTTTCTTCTTATGCATTATTGCAAAAATAATAATCTTATCCTATGAGCCATGAAAGTACAGACTGACACTTTTTTCCCAGTATTAAGATTTCAAAATATTCATTGAGAAAAAAGCAAACAAAGAGATTAAGAGGCCAAGAAATAGAACTGTACAAACTAGGAGGTGTTCCAGTGTTGGAGGAAAAACCGCCTGTGTTCAATTCATTGAGAGATTCTATGTTGGTCTCCAAACAGGTACTTTATAAGAGACTTACAAGGATCATTTTGTCCATGTGACATTCTCATCACATTCACAGACCTAAGAACTTAACTTCTTCATAAAAATACAAAATTAAAGTAATTGTAACTATGTGAGGAGTTAAAATGGCCTTCTATGGTTTATGTGATCTGGTATTTTGAAGTCAGTTTTATCCACTTGAATAATGATGACACTGCAGTACACAATTTGAGCCAAATACTGAGTATGTTTAAGACAAAGGAACCTGACCAATTGCAGTGGAATGGACTTAATGCATGGGAAGATGTTTCTTTGACCTTATGAAGCAAATCATAGTTGGAGATAAGAGGCTGGAAAAAGCATAACAAGGTTTAATTTATATTTGTGATGCTACTAGGATTTGGGGCAAATTATTTAACCTAATCTCAATCTTCTAACCATAAAATAAGGTAAAAATATCTCATAAAGTAAGGCAAGAGGTTTCTTTGCATGGGAAGGTGCCCGATACAGTGTTAGTACTCAATAAACATTAGCTCTTAGTACTACTTTGTGCCTCAAGTGTGACTTAGGAGCAGATGGGGACACATTACATGACCATGTTTTAGCACTGTCTGGCATAGGAGAAGGCAGGCGTAATGGCTTCAGTCTGGAAATATGCGCTGATGCGCGCGTGCCTGAAGAGAGTACCTGAATCCTGATCCCACGATGGTCAGCCTGGTGCCCCCTGCCGTACTGCCTCTCTTGGGAGATACCACAGCGATATGTGGAGTCAGTGACTCCATGTAGGTAAATGGAGTCGTGGACTGTGACACATCTTTCCCATTGACCACGCTCACTTCACAGGCTTGCTTGGGTCCCCTGCCTGTGACAAGAGGATCAAACTGAGTGCAGCTCTGGCCATCAGGCCCTTATTCCTTTCCAGCCCCTCCCCCAACATCTTCAATAACATCTTCCTTTTCCCACAGTCACTTTCCAACATACACAGGCATATGTGAAATATTAATAATAAAGACCTCCAGCAATAGCCAAAAACATCGCAAAATTCAAGCACATTACTGACAGGGAAAAAACCCTTCCTCCCTCAGAGACTCTTTTGTAGAGAATGCTGCAAACCCGCCCTCTTACTTTTCCAATTCTAGAGGATCCAACACTGCAAATTAGAGCAGGAAGGAGGGAAGAACTGCTAAAGGCAGGCACACTGACAGCAGCAAGGGTGATGGCTGAAGGTGAGGAAAGAGAACTACAGAAACCTGGTACGAAAACAAAGCAAGACCACACAGAGCCAGTGTTCAGACAAGCAATTCAAAATCTCGACAAAACTTGACAGCATTGCCACATATGTTTTTATTAGGCTACACTCTGGTGTCAAAATGATAAGTAAGCCCAGTCATTTTCTTCAACATTCTTTAAGAAGTCAGAAGAAAGAAGCAAAAATGTTTAGAAAAGCTTCACAAGTATTGTTACTGTTTTAAAAAATCTTTGCACAAACTGATCAACACATAAGTGCACATATAAGAATAACATCTATTGGATGTTGGGCACGGGGGAGGGGGGAGGGGAGAGGAGGGGACGGGTATATGCATACACAAAGAGTGCAATGCGCACCATCCAAGGGATGGACACTCTTGAAGCTCGGACTTGTGGGGGGGAGGGGGGCAAGGGCAACATACGTAACCTAAACATCTGTACCGCCATAATAGGCTGAAATAAAAAAAAAAAAATATTTGCACATAAAACATATCCTTTATTGACCTAGAATAGTCACGTTGTTTAAATCATTTCTTAAATGTTGTTAAATAATAACTAATATTTGTTATCTAAATTCCCAGATATTTAAACTTCACAACCTCCTGAGTTAGAGTCAATAATATCTCCATTTAGTAGATGAAGAAACTGAAGAATAGGGGAACTGAGTTACTCAGCTCAAGTTACACAGTAAATGGCAAAATTGAGATTCAGAGACTCTTCAGAGCCCAGGCTCTTAACTGCTAACTAAAAATAAATAAGAGTTATGATAATAGCAAATAACATATGTTCTAGATATCATTCCATCTACTTTACATGCATTAACTTACTAAACCTCATAATAATCCTATGAAGTAGGCTACTGTGATTAATCTCACCTTACAAGAAGAACAAACTGAGACACTGAGAGCTTAAATAACTTGCCCAAAGACACACAGCGGGGATTTGAACCTTGGCAATACACTACCAGGGTTCACACTCACGACTGTCACATTATCCTATCTTTAAGGAAAGCCTAGTACGCTAATAGAAACTAAAAACATGTTCGCCATTTGACATCCTCAACCAACTAAGAGTCATCAGTTTATGTCATAATCTGAAAAACTGTAATTTATTATAAAAAATTTTATTTATAACCCAAATTTTATCAATTTTGAAAGACTTTTAAACCTAGAAAATAAAGTTCTGAAGAAATTGCTTAAAATTAGCACAGTCACAGAGTGATTTATTAATTACCCCAAAGAACCCAACAACTTGACAAAGAAATTCACACTGTGATCTTTATAAAATTAATAACCATTTCTCAAAGGTTGCTATTCTTTTTTCTGGCAACTTACCATGATTAGGTGGAATGTCACATAATAATGTTCTGTAATCAGATCTAAGCCTGTCAATTGCACATTCTGAGCCACAAACTGATATAATCGAATTTTGTGGATTAAACCCAGTGCCTGTCACAGTCAGGATTTGACCACCACCGAAGCTCCCTAGTGAAGACAAATAAAAGGGGAAAACAAAGCTAACTAAAAGAAAACCTTTTCTGCATACATATTTGTTGAACATTATCCTAAAATCTAACTTACTTCCTAAAAACGGAAGGTACATTAAATAAAAAGGTTCTTAGAACTGAAATTATATTATATTCTATTATTATATTAATGAAACAGAATCTCTTTTAATTGCAGTGTTTTAAAATTTTCACTGGTAAATGTCATATCTGGTAATTTATTTAAACTATTTCTAGGAACTAAAATTTTATTTTAAAAAGATGTCACAAAGAATTTCAATGTAGTCAAAACATACACATAAAATTATTATTTTAATTGAGCACATTGGTTATATTTTCTTAAGGTTTTTATTAAAATTATTTTCAAATAGAAAAAAGATACTAATTTATGTAGAAATAATTTCAAACCAGTGATGTCTAAATATGATTTTTTAAAAAATTTCCACGTATGATTGATCATTTTAAGTAGGGTTAAATTTTAAATAAATTATACAGCACTAAAGGAAATATAAAGCATTATACTTTGAAATTTGATATTTTAAAATGATTACTATCCTTGTATGTTTATTTGTTTAATGCATAAAGATAAAAATATTTGCAGCATGTTATCAGTGGCTGAGGAACATATTTTTTTCTACATAAGTGTTTAACTGAAACAATAAAATATTTGTAGGTTCCTGCATATTCATGACTACCTTGGCTTGGATGAATATTCTGAATATTAAGTGGATACTCAAATACAACTGTGGATACAGCAGAGCCTTTTGTCTTATGATGCATCATAACAGGGAAAGTGCCACCAGCATGATCTCCAATGACGCACTGCAACACACTGTCATTAACCATGGTTACATTACACTGGATGTTATTTATCATCACGGAAATTTCCAAGATCTCAATACCAAAGTTAGACCCAGTGATCTCAATTATAGTTCCTGGAGGACCTTAAAAAAAAACAAACAATATAAATATATCTAAATTTCAATACTTACACATGCATTTAAAGATTAAAAGATATACTTCTTTACTTCTATAAATAAAAGAATATCTAAGTGTTTTAAAAATATGTGTCATATAAAACATTTTGACTATAATATATACCACAGTCTACTGTATATTAACAATAAGTGATTTATCTGAACATTTATTATTTTCCAGTCCTTCTGTCCATTCTACTGAGTTGTAAGTTACTAAGTGAGGCTAGAAGAAAAGAGAGGAGAAAGGACAGCAGACTTAGAGTTAGGAAATATGAATGTGGATTAGAGTATATTTTAAAGATGAGACTTATTATTTTTTATTTTTGGTACTTTCCCTCTGACATTACCAACTCTTTCTTTTGAGGATAGACTGCATTTTTCTTAATTCAAATATTTTTAATAGATATAGCTTGGTTAATAAATTATGACATGTAAATAAATGTAAGACAGTAAATACAGAAAAAAGAAATTAATTTAAAGACTTATAGGTGAATGTTGATGTTAATGTGTTGAACGAATGTACATAGAACAACGTATTTCAATGTCTATTCCTTTGTCCCCTTCTTTTGACAGATTGTGCATTGAGGGAATTAAACATATGGAATTTTTCATAGGTCATTCAAATGAATATCCATATACCTAAGTTTTAAAGGAAACTTAATCAACATAACTTGTTACAAATGCAGAGTCCTCAAGTACTAGTTTCATTTTAATTCAAGTACTAATAGTAAAAATTACCACATAATTGACCACAGTGAGAATTACTTAAATATAAATCATTATTTTAAAGACCACAAATACTAATGAGATAATTCACGTCAGGAATAGTTTTAAAATACTAATAAAACCCTACTTTATTTAAAATAAAACCCTACAAAGGGTTTTATGGGTCTTAAAATTTTAATTGTGTTTGACATTTCACCTTTCAAATGGAACAGTGTTGTTCTGTGTGACCTCTGCCTGTCTCTTCAGTAAATGAAACAGCTCAGTTCTCACTTGTCTACAAGTCCCTTATACCTTCAAACACATTGTTTTGAAAGAGACATTCTAAGAGAGAGATGTGAAAAGATATGGAAATAAGGAACAGATGACATTATTTGCAAAGATTACAAATATATGGGGAAAAGAGTATGCCGTTGCTACTGTAACATTTGTTTCTCAATAAGCAAACTTGATGTATTAAAGAAAATTTCAACAGGAAACTTCTTGAAGGCAAAGAATACATCTGACCCAAACCTGATACATTTCCGTATGATGTAAACTAAAATAGACTTTTCTAAAAGGCTAACATTTAATGAGTTCTTTGTTAAATGTACTATTCTAAGTTACATTATATGAATGAATTTCTTTGACTTTACAAGGTGGACACTTCAATGTATAATGAAATTCATGTTTAAAAAACTTGTCCAAAGTTTCATAACTGGGAATTAAAAGAATCAAGTTTCAACTATTTGAGATCCATACTGTCAACTGTCACCCATTAGCTGCCTCTCCAGAATTCATTACATAAACGATAAGCATTCCAATAACTTGAAGATGATCAGAAGCAGCATAGCATATTGACAAAAGGACCAAGAAGATATTTCAATCTAGTATTAGATTAGAAAAATGAGTCATACGTAATAATTAGGCAAATCTTATTTCATAACATTTTCTCCATTGAATGTGCCAATTGCCTCTTTAAAAAGAATTCTGATGTGTTAATAAGTTAATAAGCAATTATAGTTTCATGGAAATAAGGTACTCTGAAAAACTCTCAGTAAGATCACAACTTGTGAATTTTAACAAGTGTTTCTAGTGTCATATCAACATCAATGACATAAGTGAATTACCAGTTTGGGTCCATATTCACCTGTTTCTTCCACATTTGAAATTTAGGTCAATTTAATGGGGATTTTGTTCCTAAGTAGAAGTGAAAATTTGTTTAAAAATTTTATCCCATGAATGTGTGAAAGATAATCATAAAGTGGAGATTGCACATAACTTGAATCCCATGTATTAATTGGGTGAAGTGAGATTGTCTAAAAATACGTCTTAATAATTATTTACAAACTTTATTCCAATTCTATACTAATGAATATTACTGATAATATGATATCAAGATAATAAAAAGGCAGATATTGGAGTACCTCTGCTTGGGACAATTCCTCTGAGAAATGGAGTATCTTCCAGGGCATATGTAAATGGTAAAGGTGGATAAGCAATTGCATTAACAAAGATTTTAACATCGACCATTCCAGCTGTTCCTGCTGGAGTGTGGCAGTAGACTTCACTGGCGTTTACAGAAATAATTTGACAAAGGTCATCCCCAATAGTGACTGTGGTATTGCCTGGATAGAAGCCATTTCCTGTGATCACCAAAATAGTTCCACCACCGAAGCTTCCAGAGGTTGGTGAGACAGATGCTACTGCGGGGCTGCTGATAGTGAGGTTTCCCAGAGCCAAGCCTTTAGTTCCCACCACAACTCTAATAGAATGAAGTCCAGCTGGAAGAGGAGTCACAAGAACAGTGATGTTATTTTCACTAACATCTATTGCTCTGAACTGTTGATTTCCAATGAAAATAGCAATCTCCTCCAAGTCAGTCCCAAAGCCTTCTCCTTCAATAAGAACTCTTTCAGATCCTTGGATAGAGTCTGGAAAGATTCTGGTTATATAAGGAGTGATGCTTTCTAAATATGAAAAGCTGCAGTTCCCCTGACACTGAGCAGGCACTCCATGTATCAGAAGATCTACAACCACAAGATGTTGAGGAGCAGGAGATGTTTTACATTCAATGGCTGTATAATTCACTGATAGAACTTTACATGGGAAACGACCCATAAAGACTTCTACATCTGCAGAAGAAACTGCAAATCCAGACCCTTTAATGGTCACTCTTGTCATTCCTGTAGTTGATCCTGCATTTGGCAACACCATGTCAATGTTTGGCAAAAGTACAAATCGTCTATAAAATTCACTGGACAGTATATTGATAGCAGTGCCAAGGTTGTAGACTGTCAGGGTAACAATTTCTCTGATACCAACATCCATTGAGTTTTGAGGGTCAATATGACACATTATAGAACTGTCATGACTTTCTTCTACAACACAGGGGTAGCCACCAATTGTAACCTGAAAGCAAAATGAATATGACATAAAACAAGTCAATATATTACTCTAGTATAAACTTAAATTTTATATTAGCAACAACTACAGATTTAGAAAGCTAATCATGTGCAAACTTTTTTAATTCATAAAATTAATTTTGGGGCTGATTTAGACATATTTTGGATTAACCTTAAGACTAAATTATGATTGTACATGAACATTCATTGGTACATTATTCATGACAGCCAAAAGGTGAAAACAGCCCAATATTGTCTATCAAGTAAAGAATGGATAAATAAATGTGGTCTTCCATATAATAGAATATTATTAGGTCCTAAAAAGAAATGAAGTACTGATACATGATGCCACTTGGGTGAACTCTGAAAACATTATACTAGTTGAAAAAAAGATGGTTATAAAGGATCATATATTATATGATTCTATTTATCAGAAATGCCCAGAATGGGCAATCTATAGAGACAGAAAGTAGAGATTTCCTTGGGCTGGGATGGAAGGAGGGGTTGGGTGTGATATCTAAGGATTTGGGGGTTTATTTTGGGGGATAATGAAAATGTCCTAAAATTGACTTCAGTGACAGATGCACAACTCTGTGAATATACTAAAAGTTATTGAATTGTGCAGTTTAAATGGGTGAATTATACGCTATGTGACTTATACCTCAACAAAGTTGGTAAAAATTAAATTACAAGGTTATGATCAAAATGTTTTTATTGGGAATACAGAAATACAAAGGAGATCGTTTTATTTTTACCTTATTAGCACATGTGAGATTGCTGAAGCCATGTCCAGTAATTGTTATCAATTCATTTACTGTTCCAGTGGATGGAGTAATGTTGCTTATAGATGGTGAAAAACAACTTGAAAGCTCAAATAGCAATCTTTTTGAATTTTTAACCCCGGTATTATTCAGGCCACACAGGGGTTCTGTTGCTAGGCAGCCTGCCACAGAGCTTCCCAAGTGCAAAAACTCAGGTCCTCCTTTAGACAAAAGAACTGTCTGTAAGTCAGGAATTATATTCTAAAGGAAAATTGTTTTCAAACTGTGTTATTCTTTCTTTTAATGATTGTGGTTTAAATTCTAGTAAATATATATATCTTTAAATGACAAGAGAATCCCAGGAAGTACAAAGGTATAAGAACCTCGACAAAGATGGTACAATATAGAAGAGTGAATATAAAATGTATTTATTTTTCAATTTATCCAAATCCAGATTGCATAGGAAAAAATAAAACAATAACATCATCTCACATTTTAATATATTTTCAGGCATATATAGAGTGTCATAACTCTTTCACATTATATCTCATTTGAGACACACAGGGATTCGGGGAGACTGGTAGGAAGACATTAAAATATTATTTTATAGAATAAATTCCAGCCTCAGAAAACCCCAAATCTATTCGAGGTCATGTGGCTAGTAAGAGAGAAGCACAGTTAGACCCAGTTATCTGCCTCTTACTCCAGAAAGATCACATGAACCTCAGATCACCTGTGTAACAGATTTTCCATCTTACCCTGAGCATATGTGGCTTCAGTGCTACCCACAAACAGGTGCAGGGGAACGTGCCTGGATTCAGCTGGTAAAACGTTAATGACTCCTTGGAGAAAAATGGAGTTAGCTTCATCAACATACCCGCTGCTATAATAATGGATTCCAGGTGAAGTAAATTGGTAAGAAAATGAACCTGCCATAAAATGAGATTGTACATAATAAATACAAGCAATTAACGCATCTTTAAAAAGGGGGTGAGAAAATTTGAAATGATCATTTAAATGCACATACAGATGACAGGCTTTTTATTTTTCAAGTGTATGATATTTCAATAGGAAGTAGGAAGGGAATGATTCACTGGCTATAAAAAAGCTATCTTGTATAAAGAAATTACATTCCATGAAGACAAGATCCTGCATTAATTAACCACAGGAAGTCTGGCATAATTCTCCAAAATTTAAAGAAAATCTCAATGTGGAATGACAAATTAAAAAAATCCTTCAGTTTAGTTTTTGTTTATGAGCGAAAAGTTCAAACTGTTACATATACAGAACCAAACAAGAAATCTAAAGGACACACTTTACACCGAGCTGTCCTACAAGGAACGCTCATTTTAAAGCTGATTCCAGTCAACAGAAATGTATCACTTGCTACCAGATGGATTTGATCAAAACATATATTCTCATTGTATTTTGTTGTTTTAATGTTTTTTGATGAGTCAGGTATTACAGAATCAATAAAGATATTTCTAATAACAGAGCTAATTTTCATATGTGTAAAATAATTTGCTTACACTCATTAACAATATTTGTGCTACGGCAATAAAATATCAACTAAACCACCCTGCACATTTGTGCAAAAGTACTATATATTACATCTAAGCAAAATGTCATTTTATTATATCTAGAAAAAAGAGGCATGCTGCAAAATTCAATAAAGCAGAAACATACCTGACTTAGATTTCTGTCTTCCATTCGTAAATCCATTGCCATCATAAATTACACTTCCAGGACTGGAGACAGAGAAAACTCTATATCCTATCCCCCTAAGCAATGGATGTGTTTGCCAGTGCCATGTCACTGTGTCTCCCACAGACACGTTTAAGACTGAGGGTGACCAGGCATAACCTAATCCATGTACTAGGAGCAAGAATTGAGTCATATTTTAAAGGAAAAAAAGGAAAAGGAGTAAATTTCTTAAGAATTATCCTTAACAACATTGCATTTTTTGTACAGTCATTAGTGAAAACAACTGTTTAGTTAACATTGTAAAACTTTATTATGTACATAATTTAAACACTTAAAAATAAACAGAAATAATAGCAAGTAAGATAATGAGAAGGTAAGGAAAAAATAAGTCACACAACTCCAAAGTGATGCTCAAGAGACAATCTGGAAAAAAGTCTAAAACTCAATAAATAAGTTGTTCAGAAACATTACATGGAGTATTTTTAAAAGCTATGGTCAACTTTTTAAGCATAAGAATTTTATGAGGCATAGAGGCATGCAAAAATAAATATAATTTCAATTTGAAGATTCATTTGCAAATCTATGACTGATAAGAAACTATGGTAATGCTTGTGGTCTGTACTGCCACAAAATCAAACAGCAATTCCTGAAGTTGGAAATTGTAGTCTAGCCATCTAGACTCAAGCCTACCACTGATTCACCCCCATGTCAAGTGAATACCACTGACAAATTATAAAAGAAATAACAATATTTATTCTCTTAATAATTTGAAGTAGAAAATAAACAAAAATCAAATTAATTTCCAGGTAAAGTGCTTCCATTATTGACAATATATAAATGTTGGTTAATACCTGAATCTTTCCCGTCATTGGTAATCCTGAATGCATTCCCTGTTGAATGAAGAGTACATTTTATGACCTTTTCAGACGATGATATAACATTGCAAGGGAAGGACCCTAGAAAGAACAAAGATGGCAAATAAAGAAAAAAACACTTTGTCAAATATTTTTTGTGGACTATAGACATGAAGTATAATTAATAAAAAGCCAAGGCCCTTCAAAAGCTCTGCCTTATATAGTAGTATCTTCGGTACATTTTTTCTGATAGTAATCAGGTGTGAGTACTAATTTTCAGAGCAGACTCCCCGCTTTTAGGTGCTCAATACTCATTAAATCCGCAATATTTATTGAAATCAAAAGTAGGTATTCAGTTTCTCTTTATCACCTTAACCAAATACACTTAACCTTTTTTACACTAATAGAAAAATAAAGCTTCCTTGATGGAGAATACTTGTATAATAAATATTTGGCATCTATAGCATATCCTTTAAGCTGAGAAAAAGGGTAACAGCCCTCCTGCGGGATGAAGGTTTTACCTAAGAGCACAGTATTCTCAGTTGGAATCGGGCTGAACCCAAAACCCATTACAGTGATTTCAGTTCCACCGTACAAGGAGCCTCTTTGTGGAAACATGTTGGTCACTTCCAAAACATACTGTATTGAAGCATTTAACTTGTCTCTGAAAAAGAAAAATGGATAGATGTTTCAGTGAGCTTCCTACTGGTTCATATTGCTAAACTCTTGCTAGGATATGACTCCTTTAGAAAGAGGAAATAATTGAATATTTGATAATACATTAATTTTTTAAGCTAGACAATCTGGTAATCACCATAACATCAATTTGGTCAGATGGCATATTTCATAATTTTTTCCTAACTGTGAAAATTAGGTTTCTGAAAAAATCTAATCACACTATAATTTGAGACAGATCTTAAAATATTATGGAAAAATTGGTTATGAGAACTGAGGTCACAAGAAATACATTTAATCCTTTAAAATATTTTTTGTTTTTGTTAGAATTACACAAAATAACAATTTTGTGTAATTCCTTTGAATTTATCTTTCCATGTTTGTTAGAAATCTGTCAGGATTTCCTTTCCCAGTGTTTCAATGAGAGGATTTTTAATTTATTTGGCTTTGTTACAACATGTCTGCTAGAAGGCCATCAAAATGTAAATGCTTTTCTGACCTGACTCCCATATCCCAGCTCCCTTCACAACTGCAGGGGATAGGGAAACCCAAGTGAGTGGTTGTGTTAACTTTTATTTAACTTTCATGCATAACTGAATGGTATTTCTTGAACCACAACCTGTATTCAGGTGTGAATGGTGTCAATTCTGCCCATTATATTGTCAAGCCACAGCACAAGCCAACAACTCTTCTAAAATCCATGTGAGCTCCACCCTGTGAATCTAAGAAGGATGTGATCCTGAGGTTTCCTTTTATTTGTTGCTCATCTTCCTTCACCTCCTCCAAGATTTCGCTGCAATCATCTCTCCTTCCTCTTTGACATCAGCTTTACTTGCCTTTTTTTAGTCCCTAAATTTCAGTTTCTTCCTTTTCTAAGTATTCTAAACCAATAAATTTCTCATATCAAAACTAAAATTTTACCAGTGAATAAGCAGTTTTAGGGAAAAAAAATAGTAAATACTTACAGGAAATAGAGTTGGAGAAGGATTCTATCTTCTCCTTCAGATAGCCAGTTCCTACCCATTTCATGGTTTAATTGACACTTTTTCTGAGAATTCTTCCTTTTTTCTCAGGATAAGTTATCTCTCTCTATCGTATACTTTTACAAAAACTTGTACCTCTTATTCACAGTATTTATTACATTTATAATTAAGTTATTGATGTTATCCTCTAAATCTATCTCTCCAACAAAATTGTGAGCACCACTAATGCAGGGGACACAACCATAAATCCAACTGGCAAAACTGAGTAAATACCTGCCCCCTAAAAACTGCTTGAGAAGTATTTTCTGAATGAATAAAAATCATGTGACATACACACCAGTCTAGTTGCACAGAGAATTTTACAACCTGATCTGAGTGTTATTGGTCTCAAAGTTAATCTTCATATTGCATTTTATGAGATATGCTCAGAATCTTTTGCAAAAGGAAATACAGAAAGGTAAAGAAAGCAATTGACATATTATAGGTTAATGCCTCTTTCTTTTCCTATCCCCAATTCCATTAGCCCCCTGTGTTCCACAACTCCATCAAGTTTATGTTCATTATCATACCTTGTTGATGCAAAACCCCAGTTTCTGACTTCTACGTAGATATCATGTTTTCCAGGAGACAATTTGGGCAAAAGGCATCTAATATCAGTGAAGTTACAGTGAAGAATTTGGCAGGTTTTTCCTCCAACATACACCACCATATCTTGTGTGAGTTCATTTCCGAAGTTATAACCCTTAATTGTTAAATTAACTTTTTCTATTATTTTAAAAGAAAAAAAAGTTTACAAAAAGGTTCAACTTATTATCCAGTGTGAAATTTGAATATTAAATAAACCAATTCATAATTCATCTTTCATTGGATTTAGGAAATCCTAATACTTTCAGAGACGAAAGGAAAAACAGTGAAAGAGTTGATGGTGGCTATGTCAAGATAAAGTTTATATTCAATTATTTATAAGAGAACAAAAGATAGCAAAGTACTTTCAGGGAAAAAAACTAAATACTTCTCTCATTGCATATGTTCAAAGTGAAATAATAAATAGACTAGTCTATGGTAAAACACACAACGCACATAACTTATGACTGTTTTTACTTTAAGAAACAAAAGTTCAAGAGAAGCTATGTTTCAAAAACCTATCTAGAACTGGTTTCTATATATTTATATATATATATATATGTGTTTAATGATTGATCTTATTGAAGAACATCTTACCTAGTATTGTCCGTACTTTTGGACTAAAATCAGTTATAACTGGTGTCTGTAAACAATTATAACTAAAAGCATCCTTTGCTGTGGCTTGAAATCCATTGGCAATAACTGAAATATCAACTGTACCCTCAATTCTCTAAAATAAGAGGGGAAAAAATTAGAAAACATTAAATGTTAAGATACACAAATTCAAAAAAAGATATACAAATCCAATGGCGGAAAGCAGAACTATTCAAAATAAACCCCTGAAGATGTTTTGTTTCAAAGTCATGAATCAGAATCAATTTTCAGATATTTAGAAAGTTGTGGTGTCAAACATATCTTACATGTTAGAGTTCTCAAGATAAAGGTATTTGATATATTTGTTTTAGGGTTTTATGCTCAATTTAAATGCATTTATATTATTGGATCTCTCAGGGCTCCACAATAGAGTTGTGATGGTCTGAACAACTGATTCTCTAATTGATAAAGCATAAGATATCTGAAAGTTTTTACTTTTTGCTCTTAAGATAGATTTAAATGTAATTTTTATTCCTTTTCACTGATAAATCACGTTATTATACTTTTGCTGACCTAGTTCCAGAATCCATGACTAAGCACCTGGCCCCCTATGAAAAATATTTGGTACTTTCACTGATAGAGCACTTATGCATTTCCAGATTAGTATAGAAAAAACTTCTCCCATCATCTAGTATTTGTTTAATGTACACTCAGTATTTAACCAAAGGACAATTTTACTCCTTTTTTAAAATTTCCTATAAACTGTCACGGTATTTGAATGACAATTTTTAAAAAGTAAGTTTTAATTGACAATATCCCGTAGATTCTCATCTCCGTCATTCAATCCAACACAAAAATTGCTTTTTCCAACAGATCGTGATTTCATAATATCTCTACTTATTCTGCTACCTTTTTAAAAAAATGTCAGTGACTAGATTTATCATCCTTTTGCACATAATAAGGAAATCAGAGCCTTGGTTTAAATTTAAAGATTATTTTTTTAAAAATAAAGAACCACGATTGGTCCTAAGATACAATATTCCATTGAGAACTTGACATTTTTTGTGAAACTTTAATAAATTTTAAAAATATATTCCTTTTGGGTAACAAAAAATTTCTAGATTTGCTTCCCTGATATTTTTAGACTATTTATTAGTACTGAATTTTTTTATCCTTTGATGTACTTGGTAAATTCTCATTTACCCTAAAGCATTGATAGGACATCAACTATTCTGTGAAACTGTTTCTGACACTCTCTCCACTGTATTTTACCTTTACTTTGTATCTACCTTTATTAATTCAAATGGAATACATTGTTTAATATTGGTTTATATGTCTGTCTTCTTTCATGATTTTAAGTATCTAGAATGTGGAGATAATATTTTTTCTTTGAATCTTAGCAGAAAGATATTGAAGAAATAATTTTTAAAGAGCATAACAGAAACTCTGCAGTTCCTAAGCAAATATACCACTTGTTAAACCCTCCACTGAGAAGTTCCCTAATTCAGAAGATTTCAGACTTTGGGGAAGAAATGACAGAAATCAGAGAGCTTACTTTGGGTGTTCTGCAGGTTATCCTATTCCAATCTCCTTCAATCACATTGCAGGTTTCATTTCCAACTAATACTGTGGAATTTTCATTAAAGCCAAATCCAGATAGAGTCAGTAGAGTACCACCTTTATAAAAAACAAAAACAAAAACAAACAAACAAACAAAACCTCAGATAACTATAACGAAAAGAAACTTCTGATCATTTGAGAATTGTCTAATCATCCAAGAGACAGACTGGCAAATAGATCAAAGATCAGACTGGAGACATGTACGATTACCACCACACACCTGAGCCTGAGCTTTAAGGCCTGGAACTATAAAGGATTTAATAAAATAACAGAGACTTGCAGCCCACACTTGCTTTGGGCATTGTTATAAGTGACTTCTATTTTCCACAGTGCCTTCCTCATCCTAAGAAAAAATAATGTTGTTTCTATTTACTCAACCATTCTGTGAGTGGAAAAGGTGAGGGAATTAAGATTCTCGCCAAATCTCAAATTTTAATGCTTCTAAGTAAAAGGAAAACTAAGAAAAAAAAACAATAAAATAAAATAAATCACACTAAAAAGATCAAAACCAAAGTACAAAACCCAAAACTAAGCCTGGAAACATGTAAAATACAAAGGAAATGAAACGGAACAGAAAAAATGTGTTATTTTTTTCCATCCTTTGTGTCAGTCTTTCTTTCCCCAATTTGTTCCCAGAACTTTTTCTGGGTCAAGTGGCTCCACTGAGACTGTGGTTACAAATGAAGCAGCTGGAAAGCAGAATAATAACTAATAAATCTTATCTTGACATAATTGATGAGCTTGTTACAGAAACATGTAATAATTGATGATATTAATTCAATAACCTAAGATGTAAGTATAAGCAGCACCCAGACTTGTGCTTCATAAGAAACAAAAGAATTAGTCAGCCATGTAATCACTGTGCCTTCCAGAGGAGACCTCCCTTTGTTCTCTAGGAGGAAGCTTTGGGTTCCTCTGCCTTCACCCTGTACAAGAAACAGCATAGTGAAATGATGGAAATGTATGCAATCTTCTCTCCTGTTTGGAACTATTCACTCTTACCTGCTAGGCTTCCAGATTCAGGCCAGATGCGTGAGATCTGACTCTGGTAAACGAAGTGGAAGGTCTCAGCCCCTGCATTCTGTGCTAGTCCAACACCAGCTACGGACACAGCAACCAGAGCACGGCCAGCACTTCCATTCAGAATCTGGCACTTGATCTCATTTTCTTGTGATAAAAAAAAAAAGAAGAAAATAATGAAGTAAAATTTTTTGAGATAATATTACTGAAAATTTATGTTTTCAAATATTAACGTTGGCCTTCAGTTTTAGAACCCAAGAAATATATCCAAAGAAAACTAATCATATATTAATGGATATGAGAATCTTGGGAGGAAGATTTTATCTGATGTTATGAATCAGACACTCCGAGAAAAGAGTTAAGTAAACCAATAATGGAGGCAAAGTACATGATTTGGTTCTGATGCTACCATGTCCCCAAAAGGCTACTGTCATAATTTTTTAAAATCCTAGTTTATAAGCTCATTATATTAATAATTCTAAAATTCTGGTACGATATAATATGTCCAAAATTGAGTAAAATATTAGGTTTTATCAAGAAATATGATCAAAAACTAAATGAAAACATTTTCTTCACTGTATTTAGAATAGTCTATGTGCACTGATAACACAGGTGTGGTATTGACTATTAGATTTCAAGAATGCTTTAAAGATCTAAGTTGAAAACAACAGAAAGAATGTGGTAAGTGGATTTGCTTATGTAATTCCAACATATTTAAGTTAAGAAAAATACCGAGGCTTAAGAAAGACAACTTTTAGAGAAATAGACTGTGTTGTGTCCCTTGCTATTTCAAGAGGTAGCAAATATAAATGATCTTTAAATTCTATGTTGATGGAGAGAGGTTCTGATGGCCTAGAAGTCAGGGAAGATGGCCACGTCCTCTTGCTGCATGACTAATGTGGCATTGCCAAAACATGGGCAGAGGCGACCATGAAACGCTAGAATAGCACTTCATACATTTTGTCTGTCCCAGAGACACACAAGGCAAGGAAGATTTCATGTAGCGACTTTATAAAGAAAAAACCCAAAAATCAACTGTTATGGAATAAAGACAACACAATGGTGAAATAATTAGTCTGTGATCATAATCAAAGATTAAAAAGAGAAGGCATCCAGATGAGGTTGCTAATTTCATGACCCAATAGGGTATGCCACAGGATAATCATAATTGTAACACTGCTCTTTGATTCCACTTTCTCTTAGAGAAGAACAATTAGACTTGACAATTTTAAAAAGCACTTACCATCCACAGAAAGAAGAGGGCAACCTATTGGTCCAACTGAGACTGATACAGCTGAACTAGGAGAAAATCCAGAACCTACTATGGTTAAAATCGTGCTTTCTTCATAGGACCCTGAAAATAATAAATTTAAATAACAATATTAAAATAAAAATAGAGCCTGTTATTATGAAATCAAATATTTCTGAGAGAAAAATAAGCCTATCTTCTAAAAGATATAAACAATAAGCCCATAGGCAAGTTAGGGGGAAAATACATTTATTTCACAACGGTATATTTTTCCATTGAATGACTCTACATTGCTTCATATTTTGTATCTCTGTGTTGATAGAGATTAGTGGAAAGAATCATCTGACTGAAAGTATGGAACGAGGTCAGAGAAAAAAGTATTCTTATGACAAAGATGTTAAGTAGACAGTAAGATTTTAATACTTTTTTGGGGGTGGAGGGCAGATATAAAATTAGCTGATGAATTTTCCTACTATCCACCAAGACTATACATGTGATTACAGTACCCGAACTTACCTTTCTGATTGAAACATAAGCCACCTTTACAATCACTATTCCTGCTGCTTATTTCAATTCTTGGATGCTCAGCTACAAAGC
>CAUYSK010103935.1:0-23798 GCA_963575035.1 Avahi laniger | reverse complement strand
CTAAAAATTTTATGAGTTTTTTTTATTTTTAATTTATATATAATCTTATTTTTCCCAAAACTTTTTTTTAATAATATATAAAAACACACGGGTGGGGTTTTTTAAATTAAAACATACTGAAAATTGCCCAACCTGTTTTGCCCAACCATCCAAAAAAAAAACGGGCTGGGGTATTTAATTGCCTTTTTTTTTTTTTTTTTTTTTTGAGACAGAGTTTACTTTGTTGCCTGGGCTAGAGTGAGTGCCGTGGCGTTAGCCTAGCTCACAGCAACCTCAGACTCCTGGGCTCAAGCAATCCTACTGCCTCAGCCTCCCAAGTAGCTAGGACTACAGGCATGCGCCACCATGCCCGGCTAATTTTTTCTATATATTTTTTTTTAGCTGTCCAATTAATTTCTTTCTATTTTTGGTAGAGACAGGGGTCTCGCTCTTGCTCAGGCTGGTCTCGAACTCCTGAGCTCAAACAATCCGCCCGCCTCGGCCTCCCAGAGTGCTAGGATTACAGGCGTGAGCCACCGCGCCCGGCCTTTAAATGCTTTTTTAAAAAGTTATTTTTTCTTGAACCAAAGGGAAGGTGTATGTGTGGGCTGGGGAAGTGGGGGATTGGAAGCACAGATGAAACTGGAAGGGGCACAAAGGACACAGAATAGCAGGGCTAAGCGCGTGGCGCAGCAGCTGGACTAGGAATTCAGGGGTGGCCCAGGCTAGAGGACACCAGCGGCATCTAGGATTGGAGACTCCACCAGTTCAAGCATGGCCCGGTCTCATGCTCGCCACCTGGTCTGTCAAATGTTTCCCCTGGACTGTCTTTTCTTGCTTGGGGGATTGGCTCCTGTAAACTTGTTTATGGCATAAAATCTTAACATTTCAATATAGTTCTTTGGGACATGATAAAATATGCTGAAGAATAACTTCTTTTTTTTGAAAAATTAATATAAAA
Source organism: Avahi laniger (assembly GCA_963575035.1). Taxonomy (NCBI): domain Eukaryota; kingdom Metazoa; phylum Chordata; class Mammalia; order Primates; family Indriidae; genus Avahi; species Avahi laniger. The sequence goes on along the minus strand of CAUYSK010103935.1, from coordinate 22,858 downwards.
AGCTTATTAAACTTAAAAGAATTTTGAAAGTATATTTTTAACAAATACTTTCTTCTTGTGGAGGTGCATTTCTAAATTTTAAGATTGAAAAAACAGATTTGATATCAAGAACACTCTTATAATCAGCTTTTCACAATTTCCATAAAGAAATGCCTCCTCTCAAAAGAGATATTAAAAAACAATTCAATCTGCCTGAGCCCTGAGGGCGGTGAGAGTACTGCGGAGGCCTCTCCGTCCCAGGCTGGCAGCTGGCTTCCTGAGCACACACCTGCTTTTTGAGCTCCCCGTACTCATGCTGCATCTGGTTGAGCTCCTTCATCAGGCGCCGGGCCCGCTCGTGGTTGTCCTGGGCTACCTGTTCGATTGTTGCCATTTCCTTTTGCATGCAGCTGTTCTCCTGTTTTTGCTCCTAGCACAAGAGGGGGAAAATGACTGTGTGAACCACATGGGGCGGTGTGGGTTGCTTGCTTACACACTCTCCAGCTCTGTAACTTCATTCCCCATCTAGGCCTCAGCTTCTTTAGCTGTACAGTGGAGATAATATAATTGTACCTCTCTTTACTGGGCAGATATAGTATAGCTGGGAGTACATACGTGTCATAGTTTGTTAGCCCAAAGTCTGAATCCCAGATCTGCAGCACTACCTTTGATAATAAGTTACTTTCCCTTTCTGAGCCTCCATTAATTGTCTGTAAAATGGGAACAATAACACCCATCATCACTGGGTTACTGAGAATTAAATTTTAGCCATCTATATTCTATCTTTACAATCATCTTGCCTATCACTAGTTGCCTATTGCGATTTCCTTTGGGAAACACACATGGTTTAAAAGTTCCTTGCGCACAATGGAGCTCACGAACTCCTCCAGAGGGTGTTGCAAAAATCCATTCCCATGACAGTCCCGGTGCTGTGCACCTATCTCCACCCACCATAAATTGTTCTACACTGAGTATCACCTCCCAAATTTATTTCAGGGATGAAAGTATGGTAGATTTAGTCTCCTGGTTTTGGGGTAATGGTTGATTAAAGCTAATGTTGGCCAAAAAGAGCAGGATGTGAAAAACGTATTAAGTATTAACTACAGCTGTGTCAAAATGTTTACAGACACCTTCTCCAACACCCCTCCTCCCCTGCCAGTGCAGGTGTTCGCAGAGGCTCACTAGCAGAACGTGCTGTCTGCTTTGTGCTGACACTGTTCACGTGACAGTCTCCCCAGCCAGCCAGCAAGAGCTCCTCTGGGCTGCAGCCCAGTCTCAGGCAAAACTTACCGTCAGCTTCAAGAACAAATGACACATAAATATAACAGTAACCGTAGTTGGATTAGGGGCTGGGTTGATGGGTAGTTTATTTTCTCTACATTTAAGTGATGTTGCAATTCAAAAATTTAAATTTATTGTTTCCTCCCAAACTGCCAAGACAGCAGGTACTCACAAGAAGGTTTTGCTCCAGCTGGCTCCTCTGGATCTTAAGAGCTTCTTTCAGGCTGGCCACCTGCTTCTCAGCTTTCTTTCTTTCTGTCAAGAACTGGTTCCGCAGGAGGCTGAAGTCTGCCCTCATAGAGTCTGCCTCTTTCTGGAGAGCCAGCAGCTCACTTGACTTTGCCATTAATTGCTGCTCCCTTTCTGAAAGCTGCTGTTCTGAAATGAGCATTTTAGGTAGACTTAGCCAAAGGCCCGGGGCCACCTGTGGGTGGACATTTCCTTCCCTGGCAGCAGATTGCATAATGGTGACATGCCACCTACACATGTGCTTTCCTCCATTCCCAAGTCTTACAAGCCCAGCCTGACCCACACCACAGGCCCAGAAAAAGGACCAATACGGGTGCCTCTTGAAGTAATTGGTTCCTGGAGGGCCTGATCCCAAAGTGACAGACAGCTACTGTCTTCCCTTCCAAGTCTTAGAGACCAATGAGAGTAAACACAGCACCAATCCTGAGGTGCACGCAGCATGGAACTGAAATGTTTTTATAAACCTTGATTTTAAGAAAGGGAGACATACCAGTACTGCCGCTTCACAGAGGCCAGTGCAGTGGAAAGAGCACAGGATTTGGAGCTGATTCCCACACTGGCATTAGCCCCATTTTATAGATGAGGAGCACATCTCCTGATGTCCAATTGCAATCATCTATGCAAACACTTGGTACATAGTGAGTGAGTACTCAACAAAGAATGCTTATAAGTAAAAGTGACATTTAAAAGAGATTTTTCTTATCACTCTATTTAGAGTAGTACCTTGCCCAGATTTTACTTTTCAAGACCTCCTGCATGGTCAAAACTCAGCATATTTGTTTAGTTTCATTTTCATAATGAATTGATCAGGTCTGGATATATCAGGATTTCCCAGAGGAAAAGTAATAATAACACTTTCAGATCCCCAAGTCCACAACATTTTCTGAGCATTATTAAACCCTGCAGCCCCGCAAAGAGAAAAGCCATTTACTGACGTAAGAACAGTCATTATCCTGGATTCCCAGTCAACTCCATGGTTCGAGAGAAGATACACTGGCCCAAAGGCAAATACCTGTACCATTCACTGTGTCAAATCTGGACAGAAGAATTGTTAATATTGTTTTTTTGACTGGTTGAGAGGAAATGGATCATTATTCCCAAAGCTCATAACTAATACACTTTAGAGTATTTCTGGCAGTTCTTTGCCTTAATGTTACGCTTTCTTGGGACAGTGCTCTCAAAGGAGGCAATATGGCAGAGTACAACGACTTGCTAATCAGCCTCAGGATCGAATGTCTTCTGCATAAAGATACAAATTCCCTTTGTCTCTCTGAGCTTGTTTCCTCATCTTGCACGGGGCTCTCATGCTTCCTGCTTTGCTTCTCCTGCCTCCTTCCCGAGCTCTGGCTGGGGCCTGGGTCTCCCTTACACACTTTACAAGACAACGGCAGGGCCACACACACCCCTCTCCCCCAGCAGGCTGTTCTGGAACACATACTGGTCTGGGAGAGCCTCTTCTCCAGGCTCTCGCCCCGCCTCTCCTCTTCCTGAAGAGTCCTGATTCTCTCTTCAGCGGCCTGCACCTTTGTGAGCACCTGGTCCAAGTTGCTTTTCTGGTCCGTTATTTCCTTTTCCAGCTGGTGCTGCTGCTCCTTCAGTGTCACTTTACTGGCTTCTAATTTTTTTTCTTCACTTTCTCTCTCTTTCTGGAGTCTCTGAAACATCTTAATAAAGAATAACCTTAGTCAGTCATAAAATAGCAAAGACTTGTTTTCCCAGATGAGGGCACCTACAAGGACACAAGACAGATTCCAGTTCAACAGAAAGCAGGAAACAGCCCACAGGACACAGTTCCTTTACAAAGGTGATCAGGCAGGGACTGGGAAACTAGCCGGCCAACAGTGAGGAGGGGATTCAAGCAGCAAATGGCACATGGCCATTAAGATTCTTTATGGGACCGATGTTCTATGATTTGAAAGGTCCATGAGTATTAATCCCAAGACAGTCATGTGGTGGGTATAAAAGCCACCCTGGCTACATAGGGCAGTTACGTGACACATAGTCCCATGGGGGATATTTCTCAGCAGCTTTCTGTCGGGGGGGAAATGTTCGCATGAGTAAGAAAATGCTTCCTTTTATATAAAATCACCAATGTGTAGTACCATTTCTTGTTGGACTAGTTTGAGCTTGTTTTCTTCGATTTCATTCTGAAGTGCTTTGAGTTGCCGTTGTTTTGTCTCCCCTTCTTTCTGACAGTTTTCGATCCTTGTCACACATTCGCTGATGTCGTCCTGGAGCCGAGTCTGCTCGCTAAGCAGTACACCCTGGCGCTCAGTGGTGCGAAGCAGGTCCTGTGGGTGAAAGAACAAATTAGAACTACTAACAAAGCCATCTTTACTAAGGTGGCCAGTGCCACTCCGGTATCTATTAAGTCTGACAAAATGAGAAGCATAGAGGTTCCATATCCTTTATTACCTCAACAAGCTTATAGAAAGGTATCTAGAACTAATTTAATTAGCTTTCCTCCTTATAGTACCTCAAAAATAAGAGAATAAAAGATGTCAAAATCTCAGCAAGAGACTCAGTTCCTCTGAGCTTTAGCTGCCTTGTCACTGAGGTGGGAATAAATATCACCAACCTCACAGGACTGTTCAGAAGATTAAGAAAAATTGTGAATAAGGCTTAATTCTTGTTGAAAAATGAATCTAAAGTCATGGTTTTGTTATTATTTGAAATATTTATATAGGTTCAAAAACTCAGAAAACAATAAATACTTCTTTAAGAAACCCAAATTAAGGATTTTTGAAAAAGTTAACCATGTTTCCAGCACAGAAAATATTCATAATAATCTGTGTAAGATTTTTAAAAGATAGAGTACTTTAAGTTTTATTCATCTTCGAAACACAGAATCCTAGAGATAGAAGAGAATTTAGATATCTAATCCAACTCATTTACATAGTGGAAAGTGAGGCCCAAAACTTGCTTGAGGTTCTTTGAAATTCAAATTATAGCACCATTCTCACAGGACAACATGGAATTACCTTCAGGAAGATTGTCAGAAATACAACGGTGAAGGATCTGCTCTATTCAACATCTGACAAGATGGAGGCCCAGATCTGGCAGTTACTCTGCAGCTCAGTGAGTGATCAAATCTGAGCCCAGCCTTTGGAAGCTTCAACTATGCCATGGATTAGAGATGGTCCATCTTGTCCCTGATGCCCACAGAGGGGCTGATGAGGGACTGCTGTTGGGCTCTGGTCTAGCCACCACCCTACTTGCTAGCTTTGAGTAACACTTTGTTTGAATCAAGGGTTCTAGGGCTAAAATAAATTAGAAAACCACTGCTCTGCACTAAAATTTTTATTTATGTGATGGTTGTGAGAAACAAATGGCCCTATGGGACCTGCTGTGGTGAAAATGAACCAGGCTACTTGATTTTTAAATTTAAACCAATTTGTCTGCATGCCTTCAGAATAGTACTAAAAGATTATATTTGTTAACCTTACCTGTTTTGCTAGGTTCAAATGGTCTTGCACATTAGCTAGTTCATCCTGTAGTGAGTTTACTGCTTCTCGTTTTTCTACGAAAATAACATTTTCATAAAATAAGAAATACATATTTTTTTACAGATTCCCATCAGCCTCCCAAAAAAAGTACATTAGAAGTTAACTGAAGCTAATTTCTGTTACATGTATGACTATGTCACATTATGTTATTAAAGGCCAAAAGATAGAGTTATATGCGCAACCCAGATTTAAGCTTGCAGCTCAGGTTTTGAAAAATTTTCATGTTCAAAACTCACCATAAAAATATTTATAGGTAGGCTGGGCGTGGTGGCTCACGCCTGTAATCCTAGCACTCTGGGAGGCCGAGGTGGGCGGATTGTTTGAGCTCAGGAGTTCGAGACCAGTCTGAGCAAGAGTGAGACCCTGTTTCTACTAAAAAAAAATAGAAAGAAATTATCTGGACAACTAAAAATATATAGAAAAAATTAGCCGGGCATGGTGGTGCATGCCTGTAGTCCCAGCTACTCGGGAGGCTGAGGTAGGAGGATCGCTTGAGCCCAGGAGTTTGAGGTTGCTGTGAGCTAGGCTAACGCCACGGCACTCACTCTAGCCAGGGCAACAGAGTGAGACTCTGCCTCAAAAAAAAAAAAAAAATTTACAGATAATATTTAATGTTGGTAAGGTGCATGGTTTAGTAACAGGTACCTTCTACATCGCTGGTAGAAATATAAATTGAGCACAACCTTTCAGGAAGACAATTTGGGAATAAATTTTTTATCTGTACTGGCTTTGTCAATTACTAGCTATGTGACTTTGAGCAACTCACTTCTCACTTAAGCAGCCACAAGAAAACTAAGCTTTAGTTTCCTTATCTGTAAATGGGTAAAATAATAGTTTCTATCTCATAAAAATGTTATGAGGATTAAATAAGAAAATGCATCATGCCTAGGACATAGTAAATGTTCAATAAGTATACATTTTTTTGCTCAATAAGTATATTATTAGATAGAATTACTCAGCAATTTCTCCTAAATAAATTATCATGAATATTTATAAATATTTGTAATAGAAAAAAGCTTCATTATTTGGATCTTTGTTTTCATTTTTCAAACCACACATACACCCTAGGAAAATTCTGGAAGGGTATTCACCAAACTGTTAATGGGAATTATCTCTGAGGAGTGAGGTCAATAGCAATTTTTATTTCATCTTTTTGTTATGTTTTTAAATTATTCTCAAAGGAATATGAATTAGGTTTTTTTTAAAAACAGCTTTATTGAGATAAAATTCACATATGTATATATTAAAATACATAATTCAACAGCTAAAAAGTACAAATACACTAAATATACTAAAAAAGTATATTCACAGAGTTGTGCAACCATTACCAGAATCTAATTTTAGAAAGAAACCCTATGCCCATTAGCATGAATTACTTCTGTAATAAGAAAAATCAAACAATTAAAAAATCTAACAAAGGGGAAAGAAATCGCATTTTTCCTGTTCTGTTGCCTCATACCTTGTAGCTGCTGCTGCATTGCTAATATGTCATTATGCAGTGACAGCTTGTCTCTGTTTAGTTGGTCTAGCTCCTGCTGCAGTTTTCTGACATTGAATTCCAACTTTTCTAAGTTTGATTGCTCCATTTTGCTATTTTCTTCTGTTGCTGCTAAAACCCTGTCACATAGAGAATAATTCAGACAGTCAAATATAAAATATTCAAGCACACACAAGAGATAACTGAGGAATAGTGTTGCTCTTTCACAATGTGCAGTTATGGAAAGTCTGAATGATTATAAATCTTCACAAAACTTAAGATAATTTATTTTCAAGATAAATCTTATTATCAGTTCTTTAAATAGATTTTTTTAAAAAAGTGATTCATTAAAGTTTTATAAAAATCATGGATAACATTCAGAATGCCAAAGACTGGAGAAATAAAAATGGATTGCTAACCTGTGAAAAGTTTAAAAGCAGAATACAATTGTAGGTACAACAGGATTTGTTCACCTAACCGACATATGTGAGCATGTATTCTAGTACATAAAAGGAGCCATACACTGTGGACTTGTTTTTGTCTGGCTTCTTTCACCAGCACAATTACTTTGAGATCCATCCCTGTTGCTGTGTGTATCAATACTTCATTACCTTTTTACTGTTGAGCAGTATTCTACAGTATGGATATACTACAGTTTGTTTATCTCCTTACCAGCTGATGGACATTTGGGTCACTTCTAGTTTTTGGCTATTAAAAATAAAGCTGCAATGAACACTGGGGTGTACACTCTGTGTGGAAAATAAGATTTCATTTCTCTTCAGTAAATACCTAGGAGTGGAATGGCTAGGTCTTCTGGTAGGTGTATGTTTAATTTTTAAGTAACTGCCAAACTGTTTTCTAAAGCAGTCGTACCATTTTTTTTTCTTTTTTGGGGGGAGGTATTGAAACTCAATGAGAGTCATACCATTTTACAGTCCCATCAATCATGTATGAAAGTTCCTCATTAACATTTGGTATGGTCATTCTAACAGGTGTGTAGTGGTATCTCACTGTGGTTTTAATTTGCACTTCCCTGAACATTGATGATGTTGAGCATCTTTTCATGTGCTTAATTACCATCCACATATCTTCTAAAATGTCTGTTCAAATCTTTTGTACATTTAAAAAAAATTTTTTTTTATTATTGAGTTTTGAGAGTTCTTTTTATATTCTAGACACAAGTCTTTTATCAGATACATGGTTGCAAAGATTTTTCTCACAACCTGTGACGTGTCTTTTCATTACCTTAACAGTGTCTCTTGAGGAGCAGACATTTTAAATTTTGATAAAGTCTAATTTTTCAATTTATTCTTTTATGGATCATGTTTTTGGTGTCATATCTAAGAAATTTTTGCCTAGCCCAAGGTCACAAAGGTTTTCTACCATTTTCTTCTAGAAATTTTATATTTGGGTTTTACATTTATGTTTATGGCCCATTTTAAGTTAATTTTTATATATAGTGTGAAGTACGGATTGAGGTTCTTTTTTTGGTTCTGGATATCCAATTTTTTCAGCAACAGTTTTTCAAAAGACTATCTTTTCTATATGGGAAAAAAAGCCTTTTTATCTTTGTCAAAGTCAGTGCTCCACATATATATGAGTTTATTTCTGGACTTTCTATTCTGTTCCATTGACCTATGTGCCTACCATTATATCAATACTATGGTGTTTTGATTACTACAACTTTATACAAAGTCTTGCAGTCAGGAAGTGTTAATTCTAAACTTTTGTTCTACTTTTCCAAAATTGTTTTGGTGTCATATCTAAAAAATTATATAAATTCTATTCTAGGTCCTTTGTATTTCCATATGAATTTTAGAATAAGCTTGTTAATTTCCACAAAAAAAGCCTATTGAGATTTTGACTGTAATTGTTTTGAATCTCTAGATCAATTTGAGGAGTACTAAATCTTAACAATATTATCTTCCTATCCATGAATAAGATATATCTCTCCAATTATTTCCAGCATGTATTATTTTACTTAAAAAATCACAACAGTGCCTATAGTCCTCGCTACTCATGAGGCTGAGCCAGGAGGATCATTTGAGCCCAGGAGTTTGAGGTTGCAGTGAGCCATGATAACAACACTGCACTATAGCCTGGGCCACAGAGCAAGATCATGTGTCAAAAAAACAAAAACCAAAATACAAAAAAATCACAAAAAAAACCCAACTAAAGATTATTTTAAAAAATGCTTTTGGGGAAAAAACACCAGAAGGAAATTCACCAAAAATGCTATCGGTGAATTGTATTATACCAAGTTTGTGGTGTATTTCTTCCTTATCTCTATCTTCCAATTTTTTTTTCTTCTGAAACCACTTAGAATCCAAATCTTGCAATTTTTTTTAATAGTATATTTATAATGCTTTGGACTTCGAGAAGTGACTCTGTAAGCTTATTTGTTCTTGCTCCCACCTTTTGGTTTGTGCCACCTTCTTTTCCCAAATGTCATATTTCTCTTGGAGATCTTCCTTTTCTTTGTTCAAACACTCAACACAAGATTGTAATGCTCGGGACTCAGAAGTCATTCGCTCTATTTCTCGTTTTTCCCTCTCAAGGAGCTGCTTCTGCCATTCTATTTCCCCTTTCTGTCGCTGGACTATCTGCTGCAAATTCTCTAACTCCAGTTTCTCCTAAAATCAGATAAAAGAGGACTCAAGCATCCTAAATGAGGAAGAATGCAGTTTGCTAAGGGTACAATGGTTTTGTTCATTACCTCTAGCACTTCAACCTGAGTCTTCTCTAACTCAGACATTTTTTTGTCATGTTGTAGCTTCAAACCTTGCAGCTCATTGTTTTCAAGTTGCAACATGTCCAGAATATTCTTTAGTTCTAACAGACAGAAACAAATCATAGTCCATGCTATTAAATGAACTTGGAAACATTTACAAAATGAAACAGAAAATAATGCTATTAAGTGATACAAAATAAAAAAATTTTGTTGAGTTGAATTAATGGTCCTAATTATGTTTTTTTTTTTTTTTTGAGCCAGAGTCTCACTCTTGCCTGGGGTGAGTGCCGTGGCATCAGCCTAGCTCACAGCAACCTCAAACTCCTGGGCTCAAGCAATCCTACTGTCTCAGCCTCCCAAGTAGCTGGGACTACAGGCATGCACCACCATGCCTGGTTAATTTTTTCTATATATATTTTTAGCTGTCCAATTAATTTCTTTTCTATTTTTGGTAGAGACAGGGTCTCGCTCTTGCTCAGGCTGGTCTCGAACTGCTGAGCTCAGAACGATCCGCCCGCCTCAGCCTCCCAGAGTGCTAGGATTACAGGCGTGAGCCACCATGCCAGGCCTCCTAATTATGTTTTTAATGGAAAAACTTCTCTGAAGGTATTGCTAAACACTATTTAATTTGTTAAAAACATTTTAACAAGAACATTTAACAAAGATTTGGTTTTAAAAGCATTTAACTCCATAAAAAAGAATGAACTAAGAGAATTTTATATAAATAAAATTTTACCAAAATAGGAAAAACTTTAAAATATAGACTGGGATTTATATAACAACTTTTTTGCCCTTTGAAATGTAGATATTTAAATATTAACTTTTTATGATTATAAAAATATTTGCTCACTGTAGAAAATCTGGAAAATACAAAAAAAAAAGCATAACAGAAAAAAAGAAAAATCCATTATCATCCTATCATCCAAAGATGATCACTATTACAATAGCATTTTGATGTATTTCCTTCCAGGAGCACACACATGCACACATACAAACATTTTTAAATGAACTGGGACTATATTCCATATTCATTTTTATCTATTTTTTTCATTCTTCTCATGAACATATTTACATGTCATTTAATGTTAAAAATATGGCTTTTAGGCTGGGCGCGGTGGCTCACGCCTGTAATTCTAGCATTCTGGGAGGCCAAGGTGGGTGGATCACTCACGGTCAGGAGTTCAAGACCAGCCTGAGCAAGAGCGAGATCCCGTCTCTACTAAAAATAGAAAGAAATCATCTGGACAACTAAAAATATATATATAGAAAAAATCAGCCGGGCATGGTTTGCATGCCTGTAGTCCTAGCTACTTGGGAGGCTGGGGCAGGAGGATCACTTGAGCCCAGGAGTTTGAGGTTGTTGTGAGCTAGGGTGACGCCATGGCACTCTAGCCAGGGCAACAGAGCCAGACTCTGTCTCAAAAAAAAAAAAAAAAAATATGGCATTTAAATTGATCATTTGTCTCCAAATTGTCATTATAAATATTGTTGCGATCTGCATAAATGCTTGCCTTCTCTGGATGAGTATAAATGGGCTCACTGGTTCAACAGGTGTGAATTTTAAGAATTCTGAAACACTAGGAATACTTCAATTGACAACCTGTAAGTGCTCCTCTTTCAGCACTCTGGAGCAGCAATAAATATGATTATTTTGCTCTTAAACTTTATCAATTCAAATGGTAGAAAATAATATCCTGTTCCTTTTATAATCTGCTTTTCTTTGCTTATTAGTAGTAAGCTTAAACTTTAAAAGAAGTTTATTTGGCCACTTGTAATTTTTCTGTGACCTGGAATATAGACATTTCCAACCTCAAACTTTATATGACTGTTTTCCTTTAAACTTACCAGTTTTATGTTTAGACATCTGCCCTAAAACTACCTGAAGATTTTCTTCCTCTTTTTCAATTTCCTGCTTTATAAGTGCAAGCTGAGTTTTTTTTTCACTAATTTGGACATTCAGTTCTCCTTTCTGAATACTCAGTTCTTCCAGAAGAGATTTTACTTCCTGTGTTAAAAAAAAAAAAAAGTCACCCCCTCCTGTGATTATAAATGGAAATTACTTTAAAATAAGTTATATAATTGTCTCATTTTATAAAAATTCTAATTTGAAAACAAGTTCATTTTTGCCTTTTATGTCAAGAACAACACTATATTTTGCATTAATATCTTTATGTGACATTACTATGTGCAAAGCAATGTGCTGCAGAGCGAAAAAGCTGACTGACACATGGTTCCTACTATTGAGGGGCTTAGTACCTTGTGGAGAGGTAAAGCAGGGAACATGAACATGATCACAAAAGGGTAAGATGCCCTGGGAAACATGCAGACTGATATTACAAAACTCAGAAGAAAGAGAAACTCCTTCCTCTAGGTTGAAGGGAAAAGTCAGGGAAGTTTCAGAGAAAGTATCATGAAGCTGTGCTGTGAGAAACGGGTGGGACCTGGCTAGCGATAGGGGAGAAACGGAATTCCTAGAGATGAAGTAGTATGAGAAAGGCACAGACGCAGGAAAACCTTGGCCATGTCCAGAAAACAGTGTGGGGGGAACTACACATGACAGCCACAGCATGGATCTATAACATAACACCAAACTGATCTTACAGAGGAGGCACGACTTCACGAATTTATATTTTCATTTTCGAGAACCATGAAAATACCTCAAAGAAAATCTATAGCATTGTCCTAGGGACTCTCAAGAAAACCTACTGAAAAACATACCCTAATGTGATTGCACTTCTCAGCTACTTCAGTTTCTCCCAGTCTCAGAGCTTCCTGGAGGTCAGCTTTTGCCTGGACCGTGCTTTCGTGGAGCAGATGCAGCTCCTCCTTTTTATGCCCTAACTGCCTGTCCAAGGCAGCCATCTCCTGCTGCTGATTTGTCACCTGTATTAAAGGAAAAGGGAAGAGTATAAAGTTTGAACGAGGCCACACACAGCCTTCAGTGCTAACTTGGAGATGATTTAGTCCAGCTAAAGGTTGTATGGGGAAATCAGGAGCTAATATCTGAGCCCCCAAAATCAGGAAGGCCAGGCTGGGGGGTGCAAGCATGAAATGCCCAATAAAGACCTTGTGCTCACATACTTAAAATCACTCATATCACAGTGAGAACAATATGGTAATAATGATTATGCCTCAGGTTATGGTTTTCAAAGAACTTTCCTATCTACACCTTATTCCATTTTGACAACCATGGTGATAGAAGTTAGGCAGAGATTTTAAAAATTTATTCATTTTTTAAATTTAAAAATTACTTAAAATTTTAAAGGCAATACATATTTGTTTACAAAAAAAGCAGGCAAAGCAGACATACAAAAGGAAGAAGACAGAAAGTACTCATAATCTCTCCCTATCAGATGACTACTTTTGTATTGACTAAGAATACAAGTGTTCATAAACACATTTAACAAAAATGATCTCATAGAGTCATGTTGTGAGACTCACTTCTTTCACTCAATAATATATTGTATCGAGCTGGGATTCAATTTTAGTTTAGACATTTAACCACCATGATATATAGCCTAATTTGTTCTTTATACTTTATTTTGTATTTTCCAATCTTTTCTGTAATCAAATATGTATTACTTTTATAGTTATAAAACATACGCAGGTTTAACGCAGTTTGAATTGTTTTTTCAAGACGTGTATTGCCATACCTGGCTTTTCAGCTTTTCCAGCTCAGCTCTCTTGGCCTGAAGCAGGGTCTCAGATTCTTTAAGGACCTGCAGGTGGTGATCCTCATTGTGTTCTGCTGTCTCGATGTCTTTCTGCAGTTTCTGAAGCCTACAAAGCACCAGCAGCACTAGAACAGATCCTATGGGAGACTGACCCAGAGCTGTCTTCCAGCACAAGCCCCTTGCAGCCCTACAGAAGTCTTACTTACTCTTCCGTCAGTTTTTCCTTCTTCTTGTTTAAACACTGGAAGTCTGAGTCTTTTGCTGCTACAACTTTGTTTATTTCTTTCAAAATTTCTTCTTGCTTGATTTTGTGTTGCTCCAAATCCTTTGCATCAGCCTGGAGCAATCTAAAACACATTCCTTTATTCCCCCAAAGGCTCTTAGACATAACATGCATTATTTATCATAAACCAATTATTATCTTCTTAGATGAAAACTTTTCATTCATCTCACTGCATGCATCAATGGCTTAGGGATTCCACCTACCTTAGCTGCTGATCGGCTTTGACAAGGTGAACAGCAGTTTCCTGAGCTCTCTTTTCTAATTCCGCAGCATCTGACTCAGTTTGCAATAAACTTGTTTTGGCATCAGTGAACTTTTCAACAGCATTTTTTGTCTAGAAAAGAAACTGTCATTAAATGCAATTCAGTTGCAATACTCACTTGTAGCTATTGGCAGTATGAACTGACAAAACTCTTGGAAAACAACAAGATGATATAGAAAGTCATAAAAAAAAGTCCATTAACTTTGACTTTCTAATTATCAGAAAATAATTCAGAAGCAAAGAAGTACTACGTGAAAATGCTCATCATATACTGAAATAATATAAAACTTGACAAATAGTAGATTAAGTAAGCAATAATGCAATAACACAGTGGAATACTGTATAGTGTCTAAATGGTAAGAAGAGGCCAGGTGTAGTGGCCCATCCCTATAATCCTAGCACTTTGGAAGGCCAAGGCCAGAGGATAGCTTGAGCTCAGGAGTTCAAGATGAGTTTGAGCAAGAGTGAGATCACATCTCCACTAAAAATAGAAAAATTAGCCAGGTGTGGTGGTATTCAGGTGTAGTCCCAGCTACTGGGGAGGTTGAGGCAGGAAAATTGCTTGAGTTTGAGGTTGCTGTGAGCTAGGCTGACACCACTGCACTCTACCCAGGGTGACAGAGCAAGACTCTGTCTCAAACAACAGCAAGAACAACAACAAAAACTTCAAAAAAAAAAAATTAAATAAATAAAAGAATGAGATCCCGTCTTTATTAAAAATAGAAAAATCAGCTGGGTGTCATGGCACGTGCCTGAAGTCCCAGCTACTGGGGAGGCTGAGGCAGGAGGTTTCCTTGAGCCCAGGAGGTTGAGGTTGCAGTGAGCTACAATGATGCCACTGCACTCTAGTCTGGGTGACAGAGCGAGACCCTATCTCAAAAATAAAAATAAAGTGGTAAGATGACAATGTAGCAACATGGAATAATGTTAATGATATTATGTTGGCTGAAAAAAGTAAATTTAAAATTTAAAATGGTATAAGTACTGTGAGAACAACTATATAAAACTATATCTGTATCAGCATAGACAGAAAGGCTATGCAAAAATAAACAGTCATTTGAAGGTAGTGGGACTGTAGATGATCTTTTTATTTCAAAATAATCCATAATGTTATTATATTATTTTTTAAGTATAAAATCATCTACCCAATTAAGTGGCAATGAAGTCATTTAACCTACATAGAGAGTCTTATTGTACTCTAGATATTATCAAGTAAAAACTTATTAATCTGATGATGATTTAATTATGGCTGAGAAACACAAATATTAAATACTTTCCAAGTATTTAAAAATCTTCCCATATAAGATCTGGTAAAAATACTATTTTTTTTAACAGCTTGGTTTCTTTTTCTGCCTAACATAAAAGACTTAAAACAACGTCATCAAAAATTCCAAAAATAGAGTTTGGTTTTGCACTTGGTTGAGCAGTGACTCACCTTCAGCCAAAAAAACAAGTTCTGCCTGTGCTCTATACTAAAGTCAGAGGAGTCTGTACGTAAGATTTGTCTATTAAATATTCCGTGTGAATACAAGCTCCCAAAGAGCTACATGTTTCACCATACTTTTTTCCATGTCAGATGGTTGGTTTTTGTCAGTTTTCTCTGCAAAGCATTGGACAAAACTCATTACATATTCTAGAAGGGCATGTTTCTCAGTAGTTTTTTGTCTCCTTTTATGTCAGGTTTTAACATGTCTGGCACATTCCTTAAAAAACGCAGCTACTTCCTCTCTCCTACTTCTTTGTACCAAGCTGCCTCCCTGAGTCATTCTGGGAGCATGAAGGGAAAAGAGCTTATCTTGGTTCACTTACTACCTCTGCCTACTAGCAGTGTCATCAATTTTCTTTCCTATACCAGTGAGAATTTTTTCTCTAGTTCTGCTCACACCTATTTTCTCTCATAGTAATCTAACAGGTGACAACAGAAAGAACTGTTCATCTGAAGAGATGAGAACTTTTTCCATTCTTATTTAAGCCATTACACATAGAATTTCTTTCATAAATCATTCATTTCAGGTCCTGGGTAATAGATTTCTATTAATTTAAACAGATTCACTTGAAATAACAATATAAAAATAATAGTTCCTGAGGTATTCCATGTGGGTGAGGAACATTTTTCATCCCGGAATTCTCACGTAATTAAAAAAGCTCTTCATGAGGCAAAGCTTCAGCTGTGTGACTCTGGGCTGGTTACCAGCCTCTGAGCTAACAGTAACACCGTCTTACCAGGTTGCTAGAAGGTTCAGTGAAGTGGTATTTATAAAATGGCTGACATATGTCCATAGTAGGGAGGGGCTCAATAAAAGCTAGCTCCTTTTCCTCCCCAACTTCCCTCTGTGTTGTAGTGATACAAAAAATTTTATAACACTACCAACTTGGAGAAAAATGTAAGACTTATGAGGTCCACTATAGCTTAATAGGAATATAAAGATTGACCTATTTAAAAAACACAGATATCAGAAACCAAATAATAAAAAAAGATACACAAAGGATAAGGAAGTGGGGTAGGCTGAGAGCTAAATAACTTCAGGATTTTTTCTTTTTTTTTGCGCGACAGAGTCTCACTCTGTTGCCCGGGCTAGAGTGCTGTGACATCAGCCTAGCTCACAGCAACCTCAAACTCCTGGGCTCAAGCAATCCTTCTGCCTCAGTCTCCTGAGCAGCTGGGCCATGCGCTACCATGCCCGGCTAATTTTTTCTATATATTTTTAGTTGTCCGGCTAATTTCTTTCTATTTTTTTTAGGAGAGACGGGGTCTCGCTCTTGCTGGGGCTGAGCTCAAATGATCCACCCGCCTTGGCCTCCCAGAGTGCTAGGATTACAGGTGTGAGCCATTGCCCCCGGCCTTCAGGAATTTTAAGTATGCTATTTCATTTAATTCATACTGAACAGCCTACATATTCTTAGCCTGAATTTATAGATGAGGAAGGCAAAGGTCAGAACTTAAGTGGCTTGCCCAAATTCTCACAAGTCAGTTAGGAGTCCCTAACTAGTGGACTCCAGCCTGCAATCCAGCTGTTGGACTTAGACAACTGTGCTCTTCTCACTTGTTCTCTTTCTAATCCTTCACGCAGACAGTAAGCTGTCTCACTCACACTGAGCTCACACTCAAAATCACACCAGGACATACCTTCTCTTTTGTGTATGCAAGTTCACTCTCGGCCTCCGCCAGGAGTCGGTCAGCTTCCCTAAGCTCTGAGCGACGTTTCAGAAGGGTCTTCTCAATGCACTCAATTTCATCTACAATATCTTCATGGTGTTTGAGTGATTTTTCTATTTCTAGTTCAGTCACAAGACTCTCAATATTTCCATCAATGAAGTCCCTAAAAATAAATCATATACACATATATTAAAAGATTTTAAATGTAGACATTTGTAGCCTAAGCACTAAAAAGATGCACAATGATTTTCTAATTTTATATTAGCAGGGACAAGAGGGGTGGCTACATTAGATTATGCTCAAGGTTTATATTTACCTTTTTATTAAATATGGAATACTAGTGACAATAAATGCATAATATGTAAAATGTATGATGGAATTGTCTTTTTTGTGTTGTTAGAGACAGGGTCTTGCTCTGCAGTTGAGGCTGGAGAGTGCAGTGGCCCAATCATATAGCTCACTGTAACCTCGAATTCCTGGGCTTAAGCAGTCTTCCTGCCTCAGTCTCCTGAGTAGCTGGGATTACAGGTGTATGCCACCACACTCAGCTACTTTATTTATTTATTTATTTTTTTGGTAGGTCTTGCTATGTTGCCGAGGCTGATCTCAAACTCTCAGCCTCAAGAGCCTCCCAAAATGCTGGGATTACAGGGATAAGCCACCACACCCAGACTGTCTTTTTAAATCTAACAACAAAGATTAGTGTGTTGTCAGCACCTGGCCAAGAAAATGTTGATAATTCTATTCTTCTGAGATATAAACATAAAACAAACCACTACTACAATAATCATCCATTCCCTCAAAGCTATCCTTCCAGGCCCAATTCACAGGCTGCCCGGAAGACTACCCAATTTTGTAATTTATTCCATTCTGATAGAATAAAACTACAGTGACATTTGACAAATCACAAAGCATGACATACGATTCAACATCTCCGGACTAACAAGACAAAATTACTTGAAAATGGGACTATCAGTGACTGCAGGAGAGAAAAACATGAAAATAAATTCAACATATTAACAGATTCTTTCTCTTTAAATGAAGATGACTTTTTACTTTCTTCTTCAAACATTTTTGTGTTATCCAAATTTCCTAGGCTAATCATTTATTATACTTTTTTGAGACAGAGTCTCGCTTTGTTGCCTGGGCTAGAGTGAGTGCCGTGGTGTCAGCCTAACTCACAGCAACCTCAAACTCCTGGGCTCAAGCGATCCTACTGTCTCAGCCTCCCAAGTAGCTGGGACTACAGGCATGCACCACCATGCCCGGCCAATTTTTTCTATATATTTTTAGCTGTCCAATTAATTTCTTTCTATTTTTGGTAGAGATGGGGTCTCGCTCTTGCTCAGGCTGGTTTCGATCTCCTGAGCTCAGAACGATCCGCCTGCCTCGGCCTCCCAGAGTGCTAGGATTACAGGCGTGAGCCACCGCGCCCGGCCTCTTTCTATTTTTTAGTAGAGACGGGGTCTCGCTCTTGTTCAGGCTGGTGTCAAACTCCTGACCTTGAGTGATCCACCTGCCTCGGCCTCCCAGAGTGCTAGGATTACAAGGCGTGAGCCACAGCGCCCGGCCTATTATACTTTTATAACTAGGACAAGAAGTGGTTATCCTACTGCCCTACCATCTCCCCCAAAAACCCTCAAAATAAAAAAACTCCCCCCAACATATATACCCACAAAAAACAATAGATATAATCATCCCCCCAACCCTCGAACATCCAGTTCCACCCTTGCAGGTGTGGCCTTTGCCTTCCCCCATCAGGTCTATTAGTCAGTCACATGTCTGCTCCTAGATGGCAGAGACCATATTTTACCTCCATGTCCTCCACAGGCCCCCCTCCTCTTGGGGGCCTGGGCCAGTCTGACTTAAATGACAAAAAATAGAGAAGTGTCATAAGTCATGGACTAATGCAAAAGATAGGGTTTTACATAATTGACCCAACCAACAGATGTTGCATTCATTAACTGACCCTGTGTCAGGTGCCAAGACACAGAGATGAATTCCAGCTACTGATCTCCTGGGCTCCTCACAACACTGTGTGAAAAGTGCTATGATCAAGATTGCCAACCCCGAATTTTGAGTGCCTGAGTGTAAGAGGGGATCCCTGACTTTTGTTTGGAAAGACAGGTTGGAGTTAGGGAGAGCGGTAGGAAAAGCATTCCAGGGAAAGGACAGCATGTACAAGGGTGTTGAGGCAGGAGAAAACCTTCTGCTTGGGAAGCCACAGGAAACTAAGTGGGCCAGCCCAAACATTCTGTGTGGGCAAGAAGGATAAAAAAGCCAAGCAGGGTTCAGATCGTAGATGGTGGTATATATTCTGATGGAGTAAGAGTCGCATAAGAGAGTGGCAAATCAGATTTACAGTGTGTCACGGACAGAGTGGAGAGAAAGAGACAAGACATGGAAGGCCAGTGAGGAAGCTATTACAATGGCCTAGGATGAGACTGATTAAAGGACAGAGCAGTGGATATGACAGAAAGGGATTAGTTTGAGTTCTTTGGATATAAAGTCAGAAGGACTTGCAGACCAACTGGATGCCTGGGGGGAGTGAGGGAAAGGGAGGAGTTGAGAACACCTGCCATGTCTTTAGCTAGCGTTACTAAGCAGGAGGAATGGTTCTGCCATTCCCCAAGAGAGACCATAAGAAGAGTTTATTTGGTTTATTGGCCAAGAGAACTTAGACCTGCACTGTCCAATATGGTACTTACCATGTGGTTATTCAATTAGTTAAAATTAAATTAATATCTGTTCCTCAGTTTCATTAGTCACATTTTAAGTGCTCAATAGCCACATGTGGCTAGTGGTTACTGTTTTGGACAGTACAGATCTAAAACATTTCCAATATCATTGAAAGTTCCATTAGATAGTGTTGATTTAGGTTATCTTAATGAACTAACACCATATTCATCTGAATTATAAAAATATAATGGCTACTAATAATTACTTTTGCTGTTGACGTTTCTGGATAGTTCTGTGTAATTCTTCTACTTCATGCTCCAAGTCTTTCTTCTCTTGCAAAAGACCATCAATATCATGATGCAGTTCTTCCATTTCTTTCTCAGACTGCCGCTTGGATGCTCTCCTCCACTGTTCTTCCCGTCTCTTTGATTTTAAATGCTGTGTTATGTCTTCTAATCTAGAAACTTCATTTTCCTGAACAAAGAAAAAAAGTGCAGTACTGAAACATCACAGGATGCTTCCCCTCTTTCCTGACAAAAGCTGAAATTAACAGTGGTTAAAGTGGTATCTATTAATATGACGTTAAAAATGGTGGTAGAGTCTAAGACTTCGGTATGAAAAAAATATTAAGCCCATTTTTTCGATGTCATGGATGAAATTAGTGGACTGATAGAATTTTTAACTTTTCCATCAGTCTAACTATGGTTGAGAAACATTCACCAAGCCTCCTGTGGACAACATCTGTTTCCAAAGAGTTCAGCATCTAGCAGAAGAGACAGACACAAGTCTTTCCCTCCTCTGGACACATGGGAGGGGAGTTGTCTGAGAAGAGCGCTCTGAGGAAGAGGTGTTTTGCTTAGGTTTTGAAGAATGAATGAAAGGGGAAAGATCTAGGCTGAAGAAATAACATGTGAACACTTGGGAAACTATATAAACAGTTGGGTACTTTGGAAGAGTAGAACCACTACTTTAAGAGATTGTCAATAAATGCTGAACAGAAAAAATTGCTAGAAATTATAATATGCATTGAAAAACTGCAAGAGAATGTGAGTGACTACCATTGGTAACCATGTAAATGCATGCGGATCCTCTGAATCTAGTCTGACTTATTAAAATGGGACTGGTGACTTGATACCCAGATGTCCTAGTCCTTTATCTTCTCCTCAGTCTGCTGAGAGGGAAAGAAAAGAACAAAGGACCCAGGTGTTCTAAGTTTGAAAGAGGAGCTTGGGACACATTTTATTTTTTTGGAACCAAAAAGTTAGGAATTAATCTAGTGATTAGGAAGTAATAATTTCTTAAAATCAAGCCTAAGAAAAGAATATGAAATACAGTAAGTAACAATTTACACACAGTCAGCTTGTAGTATCTAGAAATACAGAAATGTTAGGTGGTCATTAAAATACTATTTAAAAACATTTGTAAAACCACGAGGAAATGCTTGTAACATTAAGTGGGAAAAACAAAATACAAAATTGTGTGTACAACATGACTATGAAAATAAATAATAATCAATAAATCCTACCACCCAGAGATAATCCCCACCAAAATCTTGCTGTTTGCTGTTCATACGTGTGCACACACGAACATGTGTAGACACACATACATATAATGTACTTGTACAAGCACAGGCATTAGTATGTGAATATATCTATACATACACATTAATATAGCACTTGTCAATAGAAAAAACTTTGTAAAAATGGTTAATTTCAGGACTGAAAGCCTTTCTGTTATAAAGTAGCTAAACCAGCTTTGTGAACTGGGCTAAGACCCTAACTCCTGTTCACAGTATTTTTTTTTTTCTTGAGACAGGGGTCCTGCTTTGTTGCTCAGGCTGGCCTCTAATTCCTGGGCTCAAGTGATCCTCCTGCCTTAGCCTCCCGAGTAGCTGGCACTACAGGTGCACACTATTGCACCGGCTCAGTAATTATTTTAATGAGAGAATGCCTGTATAGCTCTAGACATTAGCCTTACAAACACACTTTTGGGATATAATGCAGTCATAAATAAGGTTATATACTTAATGAGAAGACCTATCAATCACCCATGGAAGGAGTGTGGACAGGGGATTGTACGTCTTTCCACTTACTAAGTTATGATGTTCCGGGACATTGCAATGCAGCACACCTACAGGGATGAGGGGGACAGAGAAGTTGGGGGGTGGAGGCCCATATACGATGGGGGCCCCAGCAGGAGGTGGGCCATAAACAATAGTGCCAGGGTTGAGAGGTCGGCTATTGTTGGGCAAGGGAGGAGGTGGTGCATACAGGGCCATGCCCTGGGGTACAGGAGAACCATCAGGTAGCACGGTATACATCATGTATCCAGGAGGAGGCACAAATGGGGGTTCCTCTTGGTCATCCAGCTCACTCTCTTCTCGGCTATCTCCTCCACTGTCTGCATCTTCAAAAAAATAAACAGAAGAGTGTTTTACCCCCACAGTTAACTAGGTAAATAAGTTTATTAGAGAACAGCAGCATTTGTGCCAAGATACTGGAGATGTGAGAATAAAACTCTGAAAAAAAAGGTCGAAAGTAGTTTTGAAAAGCAGATCAAAATATGGATTCAAAGTATTTTCAGTGATTGATACTTGAGTTTTTCTTATGTCTACCTGTTGGTTTGTTTGTTATTAATTTATTCATTTACTCATTTATTCAGCAACCATTTGAGTGCCTGCTTCACGCTACATAAAAGACCAACAGATATGTGCTGTGTGTGACATCTCACAGCCCTCAATGCTCATTGCTGTCATGACATATAACACTCTGTAATGTGATGGCTTGCTTACTTATCTCTCTCAAAAGCAGAAACCATGTTTTCTGATCACTGATGACAAAGAATCTAGCACACAGCAGGCACTCAATAAATAGTTTCTGAATGAACAAATCCTCAGAAGGTAGTATTCCCGTTTTACAGATTAACAGTCTCAGAGCAGCTAAATACTTTGCCTAGGCTCACAAAGGTACTAAGTGAAAGAGCTGGGATTTACCCAGGTTGGACTCTTTCCCCCCCGGGCTTTGGAAGACAGACCTATAACACTTTATTTTAGCAGGGTGAGATTAATGCCATGATGCAAGGATACAAGGCACCATACTCTAGTAAAGGCTAAAAAGCTGCTCACTCAGCCTGGGTGATGCAGAGTGGAGGAAGGCTCCATAAAGGAGTATTATTTGAAGATCTACATCTTTTTTTTTTTCTTTTCTAATTTTTTTTCTTTGAGACAGAGTCTCGCTCTGTTGCCTGGCTAGAGTGTCGTGGGGTCAGCCTAGCTCATAGCAACCTCAAACTCCTGGGCTCAAGCGATCCTCCTGCCTCAGCCTCCTGAGTAGCTGGGACTACAGGCATGTGCCACCATGACTGGCTAATTTTTTTTTCTATGCATTTTTAGTTGTCAGATAATTTCTTTCTATTTTTAGTAGAGACGGGGTCTCGCTCTTGCTCAGGCTGGTCTCGAACTCCTGAGCTCAAACGATCCACCTGCCTCGGCCTCCCAGACTGCTAGGGTTACAGTTGTGAGCCACCACACCCAGCCAAAGATCTACATCTTATTGAAGGATGAGTAGGGATCAGTTTGGGA